>JAYEVE010001336.1:0-102090 GCA_036346375.1 Guadua angustifolia
TTCCTAGCAAATGTAGAGCTATTCTTCTGCCAGTGCAGGATACCATACTAGATGCGTATCTCGTTATCACGAATGTTCATCACACCTCTTCAGATGAAGGACCATAGAGTTTAGAAAGAACAATAGTTTAGAAATTTGTGTCATTATTCTTGCTGTTTGCGCCAAAATTATGTGATAAACAACCTTATTCGACGAGATGAGACTGGAAAGAGAAACGAATGCTCACTTTCTGCGTGCATTACTAGCAGTAGCAAAGCAGAAAAATTGTCGATTCCATTTCCGCCTGGTTCACCAGGAGAAGCATAAAACGCCCCTTGAAGGAAGAATCAATGCATCACGCTGCAAACTCTAATCCAACTTGACAGAGAACACATGCAGGCAGACTCTCCTGTTGCCGACGACTGCCGGACGGTACCACCCCTCACCGTCGCCAGTGCCGGTGCCGTCCAGGAGGAGGGACCCTTGGCTTGACTGTCATGAGGTAGCAGCTCCCTTTTCATCTCTATGTAGAAAATTTTCACAGCTAAGGTTTCATAAGCTAACATAACCCTTTGAAGAGGAAATAAAATGGTACGAGAGGGCTAAAACAAAAGATCTTTTAGAGGGTGATAATAATACGCAATATTTTCATTTGGTTGCTAATGGCAAACACAGAAAGCAACGCATTTTTCAATTAGAGCATGAAGGTCGCATAATAGTTGGTGATGCCGAGCTAAAAGCGCATGTTACAAATTATTATAAGAGTCTGTTTGGACCACCAGAAGAAAATAATTTTAGTCTGGTGGAAACTCATAATCATGATTTGCCTCAGGTTTCTAATGAGGAAAATGCCATCCTCACGGAACAATTTACTGAAAAAGAGGTTAGAGAGGCGGTTTTCCAAATGGAACATAATAAAGCACCTGGTCCTGATGGGTTTCCCGCTGAATTTTATCAGGTTTTTTGGGAAATTATTAAAGGGGATCTGTTGGCGTTGTTTAATGATTTTTATCATGGAAACTTACCACTGTTTAGTTTGAATTTTGGAATAATCACGCTTCTTCCAAAAATTAAAGAGGCAACAAAAATACAACAATACAGGCCAATCTGTTTGCTCAATGTGAGTTTCAAAATATTCACAAAAGTAGCTACAAATAGAATCATGGGGGTGGCCAACAAAGTGGTAAGACTTTCACAAACAGCTTTCATGCCGGGTCGCAATATTATGGATGGTGTAGTGATATTACATGAAACTATCCATGAGTTGCATTCTAAGAAGCTTAATGGTGTGTTATTGAAACTTGATTTTGAAAAGGCCTATGATAAGGTTAAATGGACTTTTCTTCAACAAACACTTCGCATGAAGGGATTCAGCCACCAATGGTGTTCCTGGATCAATCATTTTGTCGCTGGTGGTAGTGTGGGCATTAAAGTTAATGATGATATTGGACATTATTTCCAAACCAAGAAAGGGCTCCGGCAGGGTGATCCCTTGTCCCCAATTCTTTTCAATATTGTGGCCGACATGCTTGCCATTCTGATTAAGCGAGCAAAAGAGGATGGCCAGATTCGGGGAGTTATTCCTCATATTATAGAGGATGGCTTATCGATCTTACAGTACGCAGATGATACTATTATTTTTATGGATCATGATATTGAACAAGCCAAAAACATGAAGCTTTTGCTTTGTGTGTTCGAACAATTATCGGGGCTAAAGATTAACTTTCATAAAAGTGAGATTTTTTGCTTTGGTGAAGCTCGACATCATGAGCATGTTTACACTGATTTATTTGGATGTGGTCTAGGATCATATCCATTCAGATATTTGGGGATTCCGATGCACTATCACAAGCTCCGTAATGCGGATTGGGGTGTAATTGAGGATCGATTTAAAAGAAAATTAAGCTCTTGGAAGGCCAAATACTTGTCTTATGGGGGTAGACTTGTACTCCTTAATTCTGTCTTAAGCAGTTTACCTATGTTTATGATGTCCATTTTTGAAATTCCCAAAGGTGTTTTACAAAGGCTGAATATCTATCGATCAAGGTTTTTTTGGCAAGGCAATACTCATAAGAGGAAATATCGTCTTGCTAAGTGGGATATATTGTGTCGTCCTAAAGATCAAGGAGGTTTGGGCATTGTTGATTTACAAATTAAGAATAAATGTCTTCTAAGCAAATGGTTATTTAAACTGTTGAATGAGGATGGGATCTGGCAGACTTTACTTAAAAATAAGTATCTAAGTTCCAAATGTTTGTCCCAAGTGCAGGTCAAACCTGGTGATTCACAATTCTGGAAAGGACTTTTAAAAATTAAAGATGAATTCCTAGGATGTGGATCATTTCATATAAGAGACGGCTCACAAACTAGGTTTTGGGAGGACAAGTGGATTGATTCTATACCATTAAAGGTTCAATTCCCAAGTTTGTATAACATTGCTCATCACCCTCATATTGTGGTGGCAAAGGTTATGACTCAGATGCCTCCAAACATTACCTTCCGGAGAATATTAACGAGGAACAAATTGAATGCATGGTATAACTTAGTAGCAAAATTGGCTAATTTGCAGCCTACCGATGGTAGGGACATTTTTAACTGGGATTTACATAAACATGGGCAGTTCTCTGTCAGATCTATGTATAGCTATTGTATGAATAAGAATACTCCTTACAATTGTAAATTTATTTGGAAGTTGAAAATCCCTTTGAAAATTAAAATTTTTCTTTGGTATGTACAACGTGGTGTAATTTTAACAAAGGATAATCTTGCTAAAAGAATTGGCATGGGAATCAGAAATGTTGTTTCTGTAATTGTAATGAAACAATAAGACATCTATTTTTTGATTGCCAATTATCCAAAGCTATATGGCGAGTTGTGCACATAGCTACTGGCCTATCACCGCCCAAATCCATTACTAATATGCTTGGTCATTGGTTAGCAGGCATTGAGAAGGATGTTCAACAATTGATACTTGTTGGGGGTGTGGCTATGTTATGGGCTATTTGGTGTACACGCAATGATATTATTTTTGAGAAAAACAAATATTCTACGCTTATGCGAGTTATCTTCAGAGGAACATATTGGTCGAGGTATTGGGCACTATTGCGGCATGAGGACATGAGGAGCATCTACGAAAGGCAACTGTGGCTTTGGAGAGCGGTGACATTACAAATTTTCGCCAAGAATGAATGGAGAAGCAATTATAGACTAGAATTTTAAATTGCGACTCTTTTGTGCTCTTATTCCAATATTGTTATTTGGACATGATATTTGTACGAACTCGGTCGTGTGCTTTGGCAGAGATCGGATTTTAATCCTTTATCTAAAAAAATCACTTCTGAATTCTGATGACGAAATAATCCTCATCACCTGTCAATATGCAAATAGAGCGGATAATTTCTGCAAATAGAGCGGATAATTTCTAACTCAAAGTATACTTTCGGATACTATTCGAAGTATAATTTCGGATATCCCCTTTTCATGATATCGGATACGGATTTAAATATTTTTTTATACAAAAATAGATTCTATCGGATTTGGATACAATCGTAATTTCATTCCGAGTTATTATCCGGTAAAATATCCTAGTGCTGTCCCTATCCAAACAAAATCCCTACCCGAGATTCGAGATCCGACTGCAAACTCCCCGTCTCCCCCGATCCCCAGTTCAGTTCCCCGACTGTCCGAAACCCTCGTCGCCGCTGGGCCCTGAATCCCTCATCGCGCGGCCGGCGGCCGGCGGCCTCACGTTCGCGTCCCTCCAGAGCGGCCCCGCCTCGCCCTCGAGTCGCTCGGAGTCGCGCACGGCCGCCATCGGGAAGTTAATGCTTGGCGCATTGTCGCGAAACTGCCGCCTCCGCTCCCGCCCCACGACGGCCGCCGCGACCCCCAGAGAGAGATCCGGCCTCGCCGTCGCCTACGCCGGATTCGTGGCGAGATCGGGTCTTAGGAGGGTCGCGCTGTAATATCTCTTAACCGATGGACGGAAAACTCACCGATGTGAGATCGATTCACCACAAAATTTGCATTCCAGTATTTAGATACAAGTATTCTTGGAGAAGAAGTAGATGGGGAACAGGAAGAACAGAAGAAGGGAAAGAGAGTTCAAGCCAAAATGTTCTCTGTCTTTTTCGTATCTGCTACAGTTCCTTTATCTATTACATCACAACTAACTCGGGCCCACTATTCCGCACCGGTGTCGCCAACTGGGTTCTGCTTTTCCACCTCGATTACGTCCGGCTCTTTCCCGCCTTCGTGCTGCTGTGCCTTCTTCATCTGCTTCAGTTGCTCGCTATCTTCAGTAGTCCTGACACTACCCCCTCCTGGAGAATCTGCTTGTCCCCAAGCATGTGCATGAGGAAAACTGTGCCGGACGACATTGTAATCCTCCCAGGTGGACATCTCTGCAGGAATATTGGTCCATTTCAACAACACTTGTGGAATTGCTCTGTTGCCCTTTTTGACAAGACGCCGATCCAAAATCTTCTCAGGTTCAACAGAGTCCAAAGTGAGATCAGCAATAGTTGGTGGAGAATGAAAAACGGTGTAAAATCCGGAACAAAGGGTTTAAGCTGAGAGACATGGAAAACCGGATGAATTTGACTGCCCGGTGGTAATTCTAGTTTGTAAGCGGCTGCGCCAATCCTCTGCACCACTCGATAAGGGCCAAAATATTTGAAGGCCAATTTGGGAAACGGGTGATTGACAACAGATGATTGCGCATAAGGTTGCAGCTTCAGATACACCTGTTCTCCGGTTGAAAGTGACGATCTGTGCGTCTCTTGTCAGCCTGTATTTTGGTGCGATTCTGCGCCACTTGCAACTGACGCTGCAACATGGTAGTATGAGCCTCTCTGTCAGCAAGCAACTCCTTCACCGAAGATGTGGTACATTGCTCCCAATCCGGCAAAATGCCATAACGAGGCTCCACCCCATATAATGCTTTGAAAGGAGAACACCCAAGAGCAGTGTGATAGCTAGTGTTGTACCAGAATTCAGCCATTGCAAGCCAACGATGCCATTTGGTCGGAGAAGAATGAACAACACAGCGTAAATACATTTCAAGGCATTGATTCACACGTTCACTCTGACCGTCAGTTTGCGGGTGATACGCCGTGCTATATTGGAGCTTCATATCCATAGCAGCAAATAATTCCTTCCAAAAGAGGTGAGAAAAATTCTGTCACGGTCGAAACAAGAGAGAGGGCACGCCATGTAACTTGACCACATTGTCGAGAAATAAGCGGCGACCTGTGGAGCAGTGAAGGGATGTTTTAATGCAATGAAATGGGAGTATTTGGAAAACCTGTCGACGACCACTAAGATCGTGTCATAGCCTTCAGACCGAAGCAAGCCCTCAATGAAATCGAGTGTGACATCCTGCCAAGCACCGGCTGGCACTGGCAAAGGCTGCAGCAACCCTGGTGTGCGAATATGCTCATGTTTCGCCTGCTGACAAATAGCGCACTGCTGAACTACATTAGTGACGTCCTGCTTAAGACCAGACCACCAAAACAATTTCTTGACTCGTTGGTATGTTGCCAAAATACCGGAATGACCACCGACAGGACTGGCATGCAAAGCTTGAATGATTTTGGTTTGCAATGCAGAATTAGCACCAACCCAAATACGGCCACGATACTTGATGAGGCCCTGAGAAAGTTCATATTCTTGTTCATTGGGACTATGCACTGCCAAGGAAGTTAAGAGGCATTGGGCATATTGATCCGTTGCATACGAATTAAGAATTTCTTGAATCCACGTTGGCTGGCAACCAGAGACCGTGTGCATGGCCATAAGATGACCCACGCGGGACAATGCATCAGCAGCCCGGTTAGTGACTCCCTTTTTGAACTGGAAACGGAAATGGAGTCCCATAAGCTTGGTCATAGCTTTTCTCTGTAAGTCTGATACAAGCTGCTGATCATTCAAGTAACAAAGACTATGATGATCAGTTTTGATAACAAATTCACCTTTCTGCAGATAGGATCTCCAACGGTCAACCGCCATAATCACGGCCAAGAATTCCTTTTCGTAAATAGAGAGCTTCTAATGATGTGGGCTGAGAGCTTTACTCAAAAATGCAATAGGATGGTCATTTTGCATCAGAACAGCTCCAATACCGAATCACAAGCATCCGTTTCAATGACAAAAGGTTGGTGGAAGTCAGGCAGAGCTAATACCGGAGTATGAGACATAGCGTGTTTCAAGTCAGCAAAAGCCTTATCAGCATCCGAGTCCAATGAAAAGCCTTCTTCTTCAACAAATTTGTGAGTGGTCGGGAGATGATGCCATAATTTTGGACAAACTTGCGGTAGTAACCAATCAAACCCAAAAAACCCCTCAATTCGGTCACATTGGCAGGTTTCGGCCAAGAGAGCATGGCATGAGTTTTCGTGGGATCAGTCGCCACACCTTGAGCAGAAATAATGTGGCCAAGATATGCAATGCTAGTTTGAGCAAAGGCACACTTCGATTGCTTGACATACAATTGATGTTGTCTTAACAAAGCCAACACTTGCTCCAGATGTGCTGCATGTTGAGGTAAAGTGGGACTATAAATGAGGATGTCGTCCATGAAAACAAGAATGAACTTGCGCAAATAAGGAGCCAAAATAGAATTCATAAGACACTGGAAAGTAGCTGGCGCATTAGTAAGGCCGAATGGCATGACACGGAACTGAAAATGCCCGTGATGGGTCTTGAAAGCAGTTTTCTCCATATCTTCCTCCACCATACGGATTTGATGGTAGCCGGATTTTAAATCCAACTTGGAGAAGTATCGAGTGCCGGCCAACTCATCAAGCAATTCATCAACCACTGGCATGGGAAACTTGTTTTTGATAGTAATGTTATTGAGCTTTCGGTAATCTACACAGAATCGCCAACTACCATCCTTTTTCTGCACAAGTAAGACTGGAGATGCAAATGGGCTCATACTTGGTTGTATTAAACCAGCCTGCAACATGTCCGCAACTTGGCGTTCAATTTCATCTTTGTGCATTGGAGAGTAGCGATATGGCCTGCTATTAACCGGAGTGGCACCTGGGAGCAAAGGAATCGAATGATCATACACTCTAGAAGGTGGTAGAGTGGATGGTTCAGAGAACACATCAGAGTAAGACTGCAAAACACGGTGAATGGCCTCAGGAATGTCCTGTAATGCCGGATCTGAAACAGTAGCTTCAATTACCGCAAGAGCCCAAATGTCATTGCCACTACCCCATTTTTGAACTTGCTTCAATGGTATAGTAGCCAATGCAGTGCATTCATTGTTGTGTATGCCATGAAGTGTCACCTGAATACCATTGACCGAAAATGTAAAAATCTTCTGTTTCCAATCACAGATCATTGGACTATGAGCTTGAAGCCAGTCCATACCCAGCACAGCGTCATAAGCGCCCAATGCCAACACGCGCATATCAGTATGAAAATTATATCCTTGCACCCACCACTCCATTTGAGGAACAATCCGGTCACACTGTAAAGTATCACCATTAGCAAGAGAAACTTGAACTGCTGAAATAATGTCAGGTTTGTAATGTGTGCGGTCCAAAAACATAGAGCTGACAAAGCTGTGCGAACTGCCAGAATCAATCAATATCAACATGGCTTGTTTGCCGACCACACCACGTACCCGAATGGTCTGACAGGCATCAGTGCCAGCCAATGCATGCAAAGACAATTTATATTGTTCTTGTTCAAATTCACGGTCTAATTCTTCCAACGTGTGCAGCAACTCTTCACTGAGGTGCTCCGAGCCATCTGTCATTTCCATAGCATGAGCCTGCATCACTGGAACAGGTTTGCACTGATGGTCTCGGTCATATTTCTCCCCACACTTAAAGTAAAGGCCCTGGCGCGCTTGTACTCGCGGAGTTGCCGAGCACGCGCTAACTCCTCCAGATGAGGTTTACCTTGAACTGGCAAGGATCTCCCCGATATACAGGAGGAGCCCGTTGCACAACCAAAGGTCGTGGATGTCTCACCTTAAGTTTCTCCCATTTCTCCTCTTGAATTTGTGCCAGTAAATAGGCTCGTCACACTGATTCCAGTAACTGGAGTTCTACCTCATACCGAAGTTCATCTTTCAGGCCCAAAATGAACTGATTCACAAAAAATTCTTCAGTGCAAGTGTGATGGTAGGCACGAACTTTATACATCGCAGTCTCAAACTGAAGTTTGTATTTTGATACAGAACCGGATTGCTAGAGCTGAATAAGTTCACGGATATATTGGCGAGAATCATAAGCGCCAAATTCTGTTTCCACAGCAGTAATGAATTGGTCCCAGGTGCTGATGGGGTGTGCAGCTTGATAGACTTGCAGCCATAAGGCCGCGTTTCCCTCCATATGCATGGCTGCGGCGGTAACCCATAGGGATTCATCAATGCTGTACATGTGAAAATAGCGGAGACAGCGATCCTTCCAAAGTCGCGGTTCCTCGCCTTCAAACTTGGGGAAAGCGATTTTGGGCACCGGAGGATGCTTGGTCGGACCCAGACCATCGGTAGGATGTATATGGGAATCCAGATGTGATCGGTGTGTGTGAGGAGTAAAACCAAGCGATGGAAAAGGACATTTACCCAAAATGCCGGCGGCTGTTGTTGTGATCTCCCCCGCTGGAACAGCAGCGCCAACTGGGGCACGAGGAGGTGTGAAAGTACCAGATTCTTCCTTGTCCGAAGAAGTGTCTGGCAACACTGGGTTGCTTTTGAGAGACTGCATCAAATTCTGAAACTGGGTCATCAAACCCGTGATCACCACATTATGTTCCTCCACTTGTGCTTGAATGGCCGGAATCACTTCAACTGGTTTTATTTTCTCAACAATAAACTCAAGACTTGCCTTCAACGAGTCCAAACGTGCATCCACCTGATCCCATCGAGCCTCAGATTGTTTCGATGTTTCTTCCATCGCATCCAGCACGTACTTGGTCTGGACCGAAGGCTTGGGCGGCGCCGTGATGAAAAGATCCGATTAGAACCAACCAGAACAGGATACGTGAACTCGGAAGGATCCCAAGAACAACGTAATCTGCCCTGGGATTGTACAGAACAATCGGAAATAAGAATCAAAGCAGGACCGAAAAAAAAATTTGCCTCCAGCGATCACTGCTCTGATACCAAATGTAATATCTCTTAACCGGTGGACAGGAAAACTCACCGATGTGAGATCGATTCACCACAAAATTTGCATTCCAGTGTTTAGATACAAGTGTTCTTGGAGAAGAAGTAGATGGGGAACAGGAAGAACAGAAGAAGGAAAAAGAGAGTTCAAGCCAAAATGTTCTCTGTCTTTTTCGTATCTGCTACAGTCCTTTATCTATTACATCACAACTAACTCGGGCCCACTATTCCGCACCGGTGTCGCCAACTGGGTTCTGCTTTTCCACCTCGATTACGTCCGGTTCTTTCCCGCCTTCGTGCTGCTGTGCCTTCTTCATCTGCTTCAGTTGCTCGCTATCTTCAGTAGTCCTGACACGCGCACTCGCACTCGCGCGTGCTGGATTTCGGGCTCGGGAGCCCCAGTCTGGTGAGATTCCTAGCCTCCTCTGCTTGTCTTGTTTCCAGATTACCTCAGTGCAGTCGTGTTTGGTAGAATTTGGTAGATGAGCTGACTCGCGTGGAGGTAGATCGATACAGGTAAATGACTATGTTAGTCAAGCTTGGCAAGAAGCTACCAGATTAGTAATTTCAATTGAATGGAATGCAGCGAAATCCATTGGTTTAAAGTTTTCAGAGTTCTTTACTGTTCAGCAGCATGATAATTTACTCAATGTACAGAACTGCAAGGAGTTGCTCAGTTTATAATGGAAATTGCATAGTATTTGCATCATTTAGTTTCATAGTCATTCACTGTAGCTTGGATGGTTCAGGAGTATACTTCAATAAATATTCAAGAACTTCCTGTTTTCTCCTAGATTTTAGTCGTTCTGCAATATATTGTTGTCCCTTGAACCACAACCTGCAACACTGGCATTTATTTTGTTCTTGCAAGTACATAAGAAAGGAATAGTTCTTGGAAAGCTCAATTCTAAATTGGGGTGTTTTCGATTGCACAAATCTTATTTTTGTCCGAAGTGATAGGAAATTAAATGAACTCCCTAAGTAGATAACAGCAAAAGTTCTCTTTCATTATTCATTTATTCTCAAGATGCTTCAGTCACAATGGTTTCTAGCATGGTGGCATGCTGCTGTGGCAAATAATTTGCCTGTTAGATGAAATGTGGCACCTGAAGTTCTCATATATCTCAGCTGTTGTACGTAATATTACTTTTCCATGTTGATTCCTCTATAATTTGAAAAATTTTGCTGTTCCTTTTGTGCTGGCAGTTGATTTTTGGCACAAGGTGTTCATGACCATGTATTGAACTGCAGGCTACCAAAAAGATAGCTGATGCAAAGCTGGCAAAGGATTTCCAAGCAGTCCTGAAAGAATTTCAGAAAGCTCAAAGCTTAGCATATACAATGCACTATGTGAAACCAGCTGCCACTGTAGCAAGTTTGAAAACTTTTGGCTAGTAAAGGATTGTTTCCATGATTTCTCCTTGAATTTCCCTGATATGAACAAAATTTCTACTGAAGGCATAGAATTCTCACTCAGGAATTTAGTTTGTAGGAAATGAAAGAAGAAATCTTTGATACAGAAAAAAAGGCCCTGCCTTGATGGGTTCCCAGTTGAATTCTATCAGTTCTTTTGGGACTCAATCAAACATGAGCTTAAAGCTCTACTTGACGATTTCCATAAAGGTTTGTAGTTGTTACCAATAGAGTAATAACTCTCTTGCCAAAAGTTATTGATGCTCATTTTGTTCAATGTTAGCTACAAGATTCTTACTAAAATCTTGACCATGGGATGAGCAAGAATTGTAGGGCATGTCATTGATATGAATCAAGCTGCTTTCATGAATGGTAGACATATTATGGAAGGTAGCCCTAAGGTTGTGTTTGTTGTGGGGGAGAAGAGACTGACAGATTGTAGATCAGTTGTTCTTTCGCTGTCCAGTTGCACGTTTTGCCTGAAATTTAATAGCATGTGCCAGGTGCTTCAACGGAAGGATCGTAATTCCTTGCCACGGTGTACAGTGAAGCATGCAAAACCGTTAGAGGCGCTGCTTGGGAAGGAGTCAGACACCTGCACAAGTTCGTACGCGCTGAATTGATCGCTTAGACAGGTTTCTAATCTTTTTAAATTAAACAAGCATCTTAAACTAATTGTTTGCATTGAAGGTCTGAACTCTTAAATAGATGCTTCATAATATGGTATTGTCTCTCTCTTTCTTTAAGCATCTATTTAAGCGTCATTGCATTGGGCATGGCCTAAAAGTAGCATGGAATCGATGCATGTTTCATCAAAATTACTATTTGTCAGTTTTTTCACTTCCTGTTATCACAAACTCACATGTACAAACAGCAGCGACCTACAGACTTGATGCATCAGAGTGAACATAAATTCATTTTGAATACAAGATATGACATGTTACTTCTGAAATGTATACCATACCCCAATTTTCAATTTTGCATCACCGACTGACCGTCGTATAGCGAAAGATGTAAACACTGTTCTAAATCATACCAAAGATTTCCAAGCAGATGCCTGAAAGCTTACATATATCCAACATTTTTCCAATTACCAAGATATGACATTAATTGGTTTAGTATCTGAAGCCATACACAGATTATTACATCAGTTCTACCATGGTTGCTCTTCAGTTCAGACTGCTCCGCCGGTGATTCTCGTTTAAAGGCTTGTACTACTTGTTGGTCACCTGTAGTTTACCTTTGCTTTGTTAGGGCTGTGATTCTCCGGGTTGTACTAGCTAATCTGGTCCAGGTCATCTGTGTATATCAAACTTTTCTCTCGCTTAATGGAATGGCACGCAAAGAAGAAAAGCTCAGCCCGACTGACGGCAAGAACTTCAGTAACATCTGCACAGTGCACAATGAGGAAAATAATGAGTGTAATGGGAAATAAATAGAACCAGGACATACACGAACTATGAATAGAGACGTTGAATTTCGAAAACGCTTGATTGCGATTGGATGTGCTGCATTTTGGAAAACAAAAACGCTTGATTGCGATTGGATGTGCTGCATTTTGTTGGTCCATTTGAAAAGATTGGTTCTGTATCCTAATGAGTTACTTGCAGAGTTGCAGTAGGCTAGATGACTATGAACCAAGTGTCTCAAGCATAATATAACTTTCTGGAAGTGTATAATATAAGTGTATATGTTGATTTGAATTGTACATGGCTGCATATTATTCTTATATAGGGAAGACGGCTATTATTGAATTTGAAACATTTACATGTTTTGAAGGTTCTAGTTAAGTTTTGTGTATGGTTGATCGATCCTATTATGCGTGACACATATGGATTTTGTTTTCACACATTATCCAACTAATTATTCGTGGCCGAGACTTACAAGATTCGAACGATCTGTCTTCACTTCGTATTCGTGACCAAAGTAATCCATATTCATATTCGAATCTGACACTATTTGTATTTAATTCTATATCGAGAAAAAATTAGAATAGGATACAGGATGAGTGAAATCCGTCTCAGATCGACTCGTTTGCACCCCAATCTGAGAAGATTCGGATTTAATAATTTGAGGACTCTCTCACCAAATCTTTAGAATGAGGTACTCTCATTGTGATATGTGGCGGCACTTCCTTTCTTCCTCCTCTTTTCTTTCCTTTCAAACGCTCTCTTATCATGACACTTGGTTGTATACCCTTCACCACCTTTTTCTCCCCCGATCTCTTCCCCTCGAACACAAAAAAGATCTTGTTTTCAAATTTTCCCTAAAGTTTTTGAATGGTAAGTATTTTTTAACCATTTTCGAAAGCTTGTGTCGAAAGTTTTTGAACCGGAAGTTTTCATTTAAAATCATCTGAAAGTTTTGAATCAAATTTTTTTGTGTCAGATGAGAACAAAGGGGTGAGAAAGGGAAGAGAAGGGAGGAGTGAAGGGAAAGGTTCCATGTGACAGCTTATAGATATGTCTTTACCAGAGAATTGACGAGGGTAATCTCAAGTTAGTAATATCCGTCATGATTTGCCCGTTTGTGTTTTAAAAGGCATGCTTTGCTTTTGATCCAGGTTTATGACCCTTGGTGCAAAGACGACCTCCACCTTTCTTTTGCGGGTGCATTATTGTAGCATCTACCATCAAGATTGTTCTATACCATTTCTATTCCTTCTGTCCATCGGAGCAATGCAGCTCCTTTGTGCAAGGCATGTCATCGCCATGATTAACATCTGCTCCAGCAGTAATGGTGAGTGTCTTTATTGATCAGGAATGCACTCTGGCGTGGATGAAGGAGGGCAAACAGGACCCTGAGGCGCGGACGGTGACAGCAACTGCCTCGTGTGCCGGTGTGCGCTTGGCAACGGAGGGTGCATTGTGGATTCGTGGACGCGTGTTTCACTGCAACGAAGAAGACGCCGGCGCAGGTTGTGGCGGTCTACTGGCATGATAATTAAGGAACATAGGGTAGGTCTACAGCTCAAAGAACTTCATGTAAAACCCTAAATAAAAACTATGATGGTGTAATAAGGCCATGCCCAACGTAACGCTTGTGGCAGGTGCTTCAACGGAAGGATCGTGATTCCTTGCCACAGTGTACAGTGGAGCATGCAAAACCGTTAGAGGCGCTGCTTGGGAAGGAGTCGGACGCCTGCACAAGTTCTACGCGCTGAATTGATCGCTTAGACAGGTTTCTAATCTTTTTAAATTAAACAAGCATCTGTAAATTAATAGTTTGCATTGAAGGTCCGAACTCTTGAATAAATGCTTCATGATAGAGCAGTGCTTCGATGCTTTTCTTCTCAATATAAGTTGCACAAATCTTGAAGCAAACGGAGAGGTATGTAATCATCATCTACTATTCATTCATGTTTTAATATTTATGCAACTGTCAAAAAAAAGTATAGAAGCACGTCCCTGAATGATATGGTATCGTCTCTCTCATTTTTTTAGCATCTATCTAAACGTCTTTGCATTGGGCATGGCCTAAAAGTAGCATGGGATCGATGCATGTTTCATCAAAATTACTATTTGTCAGTTTTTTCACTTCCTGTTCAAACTCACATGTACAAACAGCAGCGACCAACAGACTTGATGCATCAGAGTGAACATAAATTCATTTTGAATACAAGATATATATGACATATGTTACTTCTGAAATGTATACCATACCTCAATTTGCAATTTTGCATCGCCGATCCACCGTCGTATAACGAAAGATGTAAACACTGTTCTAAATCATACCAAAGATTTCCAACCATGATGCCTGAAAGCTTATACATATATCCAACATTTTTCCAATTACCATGATATGACATTAATTGGTTTAGTATCTGAAGCCATACACAGATTATTACATCAGTTCTACCATGGTTGCTCTTCAGTCCAGACTGCTCCGCCGGTGATTCTCGTTTAAAGGCTTGTACTACTTGTTGGTCACCTGTAGTTTACCTTTGCTTTGTTAGGGCTGTGATTCTCCGGGTTGTACTAGCTAATCTGGTCCAGGTCATCTGTGTATATCAAACTTTTCTCTCGCTTAATGGAATGGCACGAAAAGAAGAAAAGCTAAGCCCGACTGACGGCAAGAACTTCAGTAACATCTGCACAGTGCACAATGAGGAAAATAATGAGTGTAATGGGAAATAAATAGAACCAGGACATACACGAACTATGAATAAAGATGTTGAATTTGACAAGATCATTAGAACTGTGAATGTATGAAAAAGTTCTTTCGACCCTGAACTATTCCAAATGCCTCGAAAAAACCTTAAAATACAAAACCAGACATTCGATGGACACACTTAAACTCTTTAAACCATTCACTTTACTACCCATTGAGACCAAAACCACAAGCTTTGGCTTTTTTGGCCCTTTGGCCCAATTTGTTTTGCAAGTTTCGCCCCTATTTGAACGAAATTGTAAATATGGCACCTTTCTGACCGCAGAAGCAGTGGTAGGCACCTACTGCACTCCCCTAACACAGCAGGTGGACCTGTCATGCTCCCATGCCACGGCAGGTGACCTGCTAAGGTCGCACACTGTGGAAGTGACACGTGTCGCCACTTGATTCTTCCATGGTCAAGAAGAGGACTAATTTTATTCGGATTAGGACCAAACTTGCAAAACAATTACCCCAAGATGCTAAAAAAGGTAAAAAAAAAAACTCCCAAAACCATCCTGGTTTTGCTGACGTGACATCTACATAAGCATACATGTTAACAGATTTCGCCACCTCATCATAGCCAAACCACCTCTCCCCCATCTGCTCCCCTTTTCACTCTCTCTCCCCCATCTCCTGCGCAAGAAGCTGAGGCCGCCATTGCCGTCGCCTGCAGCCTCCATGGCCCTTCCCTGGCACCACAGCTAATTCAAGCTAGCAGTCTCCTTCGACATATTTGAATTTGAGCCACAGCTAATTCAGGCAATTGAAAAATCCTATTCTGAATGTTTGAAACAATAGAAAATAGATTTTTATTTTATTTTCTAAGAAAAGAACATAGAAATTATAAAACTGACTTTATGTTAGCAGCATCTTAATTTCAGCGTGAGCTTATGAAGGAGAGTAGATTGAGCAAGCTTATGCCGTCACAAACCTAAAATGGTAAATGAAAAGCAATTGCATAATTAATTAAGGTTCTCATGTGATCAATAACTGTTAGTTATTTGTTGTCGAAGGCTGATGGAAACAATGAGGATTGCATAATGATATGAGGAAAAAAGAATGTCTGATACTCCGATCCTACAGCCAAGTGAAAAAACTGCACCCCCTTAAGCTAAAATGGGAACAAAATTACATGCATGGCATGGTAATCCATATTGATCCACGTTCCTACAAGCATTATAAGCTGTCAAACTAGAGCAGTAACATCAGGAAAAAAGCTAAAGTAGATCAAACAAACAACTTTGCAGATTCAATTTCGACGTTAACATATTATCCATTTGTAGTACTAGAAATGCATTATCTGTTACTAGACCACTTACTGGAAAAAGGTACAGCTAATCAGTACACGCTACTCTGCACAATGCCACAATCGATCCCAACATTATCAGTTTAATCAGAAAAAGGTACTATAAGGACAATAAGAGAAAGTTTGCTGTGTAAATGAGCAAATTGTTTTCGGTCAATAGTTGCATGAACTCTAATACTCCCGGTCCAGAACAAATAAGAAAAATATGACGGGAAAAGTGCCCAGATAAGAGCATCTCCAGCAGAACCCCTAAACCAGCCTCTAAACCTTAAAATAGGGAGTTTAGTAAAAAATACAGATCCAGCAGGGCCCCTAATCCAGCCCCTAAAATTAGGAGGCTCTTAAATTTGCCTCCTCAGCCCCAATTCCCAGGGAGCCCTTAAACCTTAAAATAGGGAGTTCTTAAAGGTACACCAGGAGATTGCAGACAGGGAAATACATGAGAGGCTTTGAGATGATCTTATTGAGCATTTGTGGGCAATTCACAGCGCTTCGTAGTTTAATTCATTGTTCGGAGTTTCTATTTATCTATTTATCATGTTTTAAAAATTTTAAATTTAAATTTTAAATATCATGTTTTTAAATTGTAAATGTTAATATGCTTATGTTTTATGTATTACAAATATTTTTGATTGAATTTTAGTGGTGTCAAATGAAGATTATACATAGCGAATATGTCACAATAGGAGAAAAAGTAAAATAGAGGCTGAGATTTAAGGGATGTTGCTGGACTTATGCTCTGAAAATAGAGTCCCAAAAAATAGGAGTCCCTAAATCCAAAATAGAGGCCCTGTTTTAGAGGCCATTGCTGGAGATACTCTAACCAAAACAACAAGCTGAAGATCAACACACTCTATTAAATTTATAAACAGTGCACGGAACTATGAGAGCGAGGGATGATTTTTGCATATACTAACCAGTCTGATATACAGAATGGGGGAATGCGCAAGCCGAGATGTTCATGCCTGACAATTCGGAACTGTGATGAGATACAGACAGACAGAGTTGTTCGAGGCCGGAAGAATGTACAAATTGAAGAAGAGCTCTGCACAGCAGGTTAAATCAAGTGGGTTATTTAGAGGATACATTAACTGCGATGAACCAAACAAAATAGAGAATGACTTCGACGCCTCCGTGGAGCCAAAGCAAGGGAACTTAGTGGGGAGGAGTACAAGAAAGGAAGTGTCTGTTACCTTGGATTAGTCAGGCTTTGATTATTGGAATTGTTCCTATATACTTGCGGCACTGCCTTCTTAGCTCCTCGCTGCCGCCAGCACGGACATCTAATACTCGCAGTGAACTTGGGAGACTGTCCTTGGGCAGCGAACGTATGGCTGGACACCACCTGATCTCTAATTCTTGCAGAGAACTCGGGAGGCCGCCCTTGGGCAGCGACCGGATGGCTGGACATTTCCAGATCTGTAATATTTTGAGGTTGGTAAGCCTATGTAGCCCTGCAGGGAGGCACTGCAGCTTGTCGCACCACGAAAATCGAAGGTTCTGGAGGGGAGTTAGGAGGCGAAGGGCCTCCTCTTGCTCCTTTGTGAAGCGCTCCACCTCTTCGTTCCCTTCAAAGGCTAACATGGTGAGGGAGGAAGAGAGGAGGCTACAGATGGGCGCAGCAAGGACCCCTGCGACATCATCCGTCCACAGCTCCAACGGTTTGGAGGAATGGCAAACAAGCTCTTGTTCATGCGGCCGTGAGGGCTCGGAACCGACGAAGAATTTGGGGGTTTTGTAGACAGATAATTCGATGAGGTGACCTTGGGTGAGGAGAGGCCATAAACCCTCGCCTCTTACATCTCCGCAGTTCCTCATGTATAATCGGGTGAGAGAGGTGAGGTTTGAGAGAGGCGCCAGCGTCTCCATGCCCTCCACGCCCAAAAGAAATAGCTTCTGCAGGGAGGTCGGGAAGGGGAAACCAGAAGAGGAGGAGAACTTATAGGAGGAGAGAAACTTGGGGCAACCCCATATCGACAATGATCGGAGGGAGTGCAGATCTTGGAGCCCTCCTGAACCGGTGCGGAGGCTTAGCTCTGGGCTATCGAAGATATCCAACTCGTGTAGTTGGGGAGGCAAGAGCAGCAGTCCTGCTGCTGATGCTGCTGTTTCCCCCCGTCCTCGTCTTATCTGCTGCTGTCCAGTTTGTGCATGCTCCATTTCATTACCTGCAGAAGAAGATGACCATGGTGCGTGTGTAGCCGTCGTTCGCTGCTCCACCACACCCAACCCTGTAATCTCCTTACAATCATCTGTTGTCAAATGTGTGAGCTTCGGGAAATGAGAGAGCAGCTGTGTCAATTCCTTGCCGCTAGCATCCCACCGATCGATCGTGATGCGCTCAACTGGAAGCGGGCACCTGACATGGCCCTCACTTTCGACCATCAAAAATACGTTACTCGAATCACATATCGTCAGGGTTTTCAGAGATGTCAGTATTTGGAGGTGATCTAGACGTAGAGGAGGACATTCATTTATCAGCAGCTCTTTTAGTTCAATTAGATTATGAAAGGCCAGCATCTTCCAGGACCCGCTATCCTGACCACCATTTCCCTCAATTTCCAATTGTAATTCCGATCTGTAATTTTCTGAGTAATGTAGCTTCTCAAAATCTAATCCCACTCGTGCTATCTCAGCGGAGCACGGCCCACGTTTCCAAGGGATAGGAGGCAATGAAAACAGCTTTGGGCAGTCTACAATCTTGAGCTCCCGTAGTTTAGGAAACCTGTTAATGATGGCCTCTTGCTCTGGTTGATCACAGGTGGAATTTGAAAATGGCAACTCCATGAGTTCAAAGCAATATTCAATGATAAGTACTTCCATGTGAGAGAACAAGTGACAAGTGCCATATCCAACCCATTTTTTCAATCTTGCTATCTTAACAAGTTCTAGCCTTCTCAAATTCTGAAAGCTTTGACCTGTGATACAACCTTGAAACTCTTCACCTTGCTCGTTAACCATCCACAACTCCCCCAGGGCTGGAAGTTTGTTCCAAGCTATATCATCCAGACAAAGAGATTCCAAGTTTTTACCGGAAAAGTTAATGCCTAACCATGTTGGGCATGTAGTGCCTCCATGCCCTATAATGCATAGCTCCCGAAGATTGCCATGCGGCTTAAGACTTTCAAGAACACACTCTTCTTGCGTAGGATCTTTGTTGGATCGCTTGATATCCCATTCTAATGTCAACTCATGTAAGCGGTTTTTCTGCATTAGTTTGGCTTCATCCACTGCTTCTTCAACCTGAACATTTTCCAGATTACAAATATGTAGTGCTCCTCCGATCTCTACCAATTGCCCTAGCTGTCTTAACACAAAACCATTAATATCTCTTTTGACTTCAAACCTTCTTAACTCTTGCAGATATTTTAGTTTTCCAACCTCAAAAATGTCAGAATGAAGTTTCACCGATGGGGCAAGAAAATGTCGCATCTTTACAAGGTTGCTCATATCACTTGGTAAATCAAAGCGACCATAGTATCTTTCTAGATCCAGCACCCTTAGGTGATAAAATCTTGAAATAGTGTTGGGTAAACTTATTTCCACATCACGTTGACTCTTAATCCGTAAGTAGCGAAGATGGACTAGTTTCGAAAAGTTGTGCAACAATTCTTCCACATTGTAGGATGCCCCAAACAACAAAATAACACGAAGGGCTTTTGCTTCCCTAAAGAGATTAGCAAAAATCTTGGCAAAGCTTCCATGGTATTCTCCAAATAACATCACAGAGTGTAGGTTTTCAACTTTCAATCTCTTATCTAGTGTACACAAATCCTTCTTACGATTTTCAAAAGCTTCTCTATCTTTGATGTCTGTATCATCTATAATAATAGACAGGTGACGTATAGATGGGGGAATTTGTATGGATCTCACATTAGAACTATATATACTGAGACATTCATATGATGAAACCTTCAACGCTAACTCATGTAGTAGGTCATGGAGAAGGTAACAAGGACGCCCATCTGACTTTTCACCCATTTTTAAAAATCCATGATTAACCAATTCGTCCAAATAGCTTTCTCCTATATCTTCAATTCTTTTGTTTTGACCATGTGAATGTAAAACATTTAGTCCAATCCATAGGTGAATTAGCTCCTCCTTTTCAAATCTGTAATCTTCAGGAAATAAAGCGCTGTAGGTAAAACATTGTTGTAGATGGAAAGGGAGATAGTCATAGCTAAGCTTCAATGCTGGCATGATATCATTCTCACCACTTTGTAATTCCCATTCTTTACTTTCTAGGACTCTCGTCCATTCATCCCGATCAAGTCGGTTTCTCAATAATTTACCAACGGTTTTTGCTGCAAGAGGGGAGCCTTTTAGTTTTTTCACTATCTCTTCTCCAATGTCGAGTAAACCACTATGTTCTTTTTCTGATTGCTCGTCACCAAACACATATGCTAGGAACAACTTCCAAAACTCTTCATGGGCCAACCCTTCGACTTGTACAGCAGAATCGCTTGTTTTAACCATTTCTGCTAGTGCCGGAAAACGGGTTGTTACTAGAATTATGCTACCCTTTTTTTGTCCTTTTAGGAAGGGCACTAGGAGTCTTTTCCACTCATCCTCGTTACCACAATTCCACATATCATCCAAGACAAGCAAAAACTTCTTCTGTTGCAACCTTTGCTCAATCAACTTATCCGGATTACCTTTCTCCTCTTTATTGAGTTTAGGGACTAACTTCTCAATCTCTTCAGTCAGCCTATGCACACTGAAATTGAGAGACACACATACCCAAATCTTCACCTCAAAATGGTCCCCAACTTCTTTATAGATGTATTGCGTGAGGGTTGTCTTCCCTATGCCGCCCGGGCCAACAATGGGAAGGACAGTGAGGCCCCTGTCACAATATTTACCCTGAGTGATGTCATGTATGATGCCGTTCTTGTCAGTGTCCCTGCCGTACAGCTTAGGCTCTATACTTTCCTGGGTGGTGATACGACTCTTGGCAATGTCCGGTGTAGTGCTACGGCTAGAACCCAGTAATTCCATATTAAGAACGGTGGAGACCTTAGCACATACTGTTTTCAACTGCTCTATGATGTCCTTCATTCTTGCAGAAATTTGCACCCTATCAAATTTCAATTTTGGTGTTTGCACGGCACGCTTGCTCTGTTGCGCCTTGCACGGCCAGGCGTCGCAGAGCAGCCGCCGTCCACTTCGAGCCATGTTCGAACTTGACATGCCGACGTCATCGCCATCTTTCACGAGTGGAAAAGAGTAGCAGGGGAGGTGTTTACCGACAGCTTCGACGGTGTTGCGCACACTGGAAGATTGCTTGCGGTTGCCTCCACTGTTCTCCTCACCGCCCTCGTTGGTGGAGTTTGGTGACGAGATCATGGCGTGCGCCTTCCGCCCGCCGCATGGCCATGCGCAGCCACGCCTCGCTGGGTCGTCTTCTTGGTCATCAGGATCATCACGACTAGCAGCAGACGAGGAGAACTTGAGCTTGCTGCCGACGGACTTGGCGGTGTGACGAGCGTTGAGGGCGAGGCCGTGGAGGCAGCCCTTGGCATGCTCGTCGGCGGCCTCGTAGGTGCCGTCGAGCAAGTCCTGGATGCGGAAGTAATCGAGCTCGTCCAGCACGTCCTCGGCGTCGAACGCCAGATCCCGGAGCTTCTGCAGCAGCTCCGTCAGGTCCGGGTTGTCGAGCTGCCGGCCGCGGCCGTTGTTGAGCATGGCCCGCGCGTACAGGAGCTCCATCTTGAGGGCGTCAACGTTGCGGCCGAGCTCCGAGCTGGCCGCCCACGCCTCGACGAAGCCGCCCGACAGCGGGCTCAGCGCCTTGCCGACAACCCACCGCGCCGCGTCCACGGCCATGGACTCCGCCATCCCTGTGTCGCTGGAGGCAGAGGAGTTCGATTCAGATCTGTGCACTTGTAGAGTAGCAATCTTGTTGCACGAGGAGAGAAGTGTACGTACCCAACGGAGCGCGGCGAGGGGAGGCAGCCGAGCAGAATTTGAGCAGAGATGTCAACTTTCTGCTGCGATCTCCGGCTCCGGCTCCTACTAGAAACTTCCAACACCCGGCAAGGCAGCCAGGAACGACAAGACGAGATCGAGGGCGCCGGCGTAGACGTCGGGATGGGCTGCTTAGAGGGACGGCGAGCAACTGAGCAAGAGAGCGAGGCCATCAGAAGCTGGTCTCCGCTGTCTAAAGAGGAAGAGAAGGGGATATTATTGAAGGGTTGCAGGCTGCTTGAGATCATAGTCTTCGAGTTGTTCGTCAATTTTGGTTGGAGAAGGAATCTTAGAATTGAGGCCTAGTGTCATGTTATTGTAATCTTTTGGATATTGTTTTAGTTTTCCTTTGGTTACGTGTTTGGTTGGGGTGGTGTTGGCTTAAAGTCGGTTGTTCATTGTTTTGGTACTATTTGGAGTCTGTATGGTGGGCCGTATTCGTTCTTATACGAGGAGACTGGATTGTTTCCTTTATCTAAAAAAACAAAGCAGATGGTTGCGGACGGGAAGCTGCCTTGGAGTGAGGAATGAGGACTGAGACGTGAATCCTAGTGGCAACTTCCCTCTGCCGTACGGCAGAGGATCTAAATCCACCGCCAACGGGGTGCATTCTACGTGGCCTGAAAATAATCATGAACCGGTTTCTGCAGCATATATCTGTTCACTGTCGGATCTGACGAGCTGATTAGAATTGTCTTGTTCAGATGACCACAAGTCGCGAGTATGGCTGTAAAAAATACCTCGTGGCTCCGGAGCGGCTCGTCCTCAGTTCGGTTTAGCCCCGTAACATCCCGAAAAAATGCAATTAAATAAAAATAAATATTTTAAATTTGAAAATATTTATTTCTGAGTTTCTTGCCATCATTGGTTTTATTTGAGTTTCCTTTGGAGTTTTGCATTGCATGAGAAATTCAATAAATGGAAAATAAAGAAGGAAAAATAGAAAAAGGCAAGAATACAAAAAAAAGAAAGTTTAGAAAATTGCCACGAGAACCCTGATCATTCAATTAAATTATTTTAGCTACCAATTGAGATTTTATGCATAAAATAATGAAGAAGAAAAAGGAAAAAGATAACTTTTAAATCCAAATAAATGCATTGTCAGAATTCACATAAAATAATGGAATCACAAATGGAATTGAAAATTTTATAGAAATATTCTGAGATCAAATTCTTTTGAAAAACAAAGTTTCAAAAATAATAGACTTCAATTGATCTCAAAGAAAAATCAAAATCCGAAACAAAATTTAATAGCAGTCACTGACGTGTGGGCCAACCATTGCTACTCCGTTCCGTTGGCACACTGGAGAAGCTCCCAGTCACTGACAATGGACCCAGAGCCTTGCTACCGAACGTATCGCCCTCAACCCCGTTCGTTCCACTCGGTTCGCTCCACTGAGAATTCGCTCGAAGCTCTGAGCGCAGGCAACCGAGGCGAGCTCGATCACTGCCGCGCGTCGCACCTCCACTGCGAGCCCAGACCACTACAAAGCCATTCCAGTGGCAGTGCTCAACTCCTCCCTCATCTATTCCCCTTTCTCTTCAAACCAGCGCAGGAATGCCCTCGTTCCTTGCCGCCATTGCCAAGCTTACCGAGCTTCAAGCTGAAATCGAATTCGAGCGATTCAATGAGTCACTTTCCAATTCATTGAGCGCAGAGCATCCCTAACCACCGCTTAACACCCCAAAAGCTTCAATTTCAGTTCTTCTTGCCTGCAACGCCGCCGCACTGCTCGCCGTTCTTCCTCATCTCAGGTCGCACGGTGGCGGCTCAGCCCAGTGCTCCTCCGGCCAAAATAACCTCAAAAATGGTATCCATGGCATCCGTTAATGCCTAAATGGTTACCGATTCCATCTCTACTGGCTTTGTTTGCCTCCTCCGCCGATCGCCATTAGCGCCACCGCCCCCTCTCGGCTATGGCTCACCTGGGACTTCCTCCGGCCGAATAAACCTTGACTCGACGGGCCTTGGCCGTGCTCTCCCTCTGGTGTCAAATGCCGTCGCATACCACCGCCGGAGTGTCGCCGCCGGCCCCCCTAGCTATTTGCTCTGCTTTCCCTCACTGCCGATCGGGCCCCTCCAGTCAGTGGCGCAGGAAAGTTTCAAGCAAAAGGGTAAAAGGCGCCTTCAGACTTAGGAAGCGTATTTCGAGTTTTCAGTGCATTTTCCAAATCAGTAGATATTTAATCCTGAATATATTCTGCGATTTTAATCCAAATTAAATGGAACGAATTCCTGTATTTATCTAGGATCAAGAATAATTTAAATAGGTAAAAATATTTAATTTCTGAACTGCAGAATCATTAGTTGAATTAAACTTTGATTAGTATCCCATTATGGTCTTTAATTCGAATCTGTGCACAGTAAGGCATAAAATGAAAAAAAAATGAAGATTTATATGATTCTAAGTTCAGGATGAAATTAAAGATACAAAAATATTCGATTTTTGAACCCTAGAACAATTGTTAAAATCAAGAATGGGGTAAACACCCTATTATGAATATTATGGCACATATGAAACATATAGCTTTTAAAACAATAAAAATATATTCTTGTTTGTCTCTGGAACCATAATAAACCATGAAATGATGAAATCAATATTCATGAGATGTTAGGATTAGGATGTATCCAAATATCCAAAAATCATTTAATGTCGAACTTGATTTAACACATTTGCTTCATAATCATTAATTAACCATATTATGGCTATTAACAAAAATGATAGCATGATAACTCATAAAATGGTAACAACACTTTGAATAGGTTCCTGGAAACAGCAAGAACCCATGTGTGCATAAATACTTAGAATCAAACTCAATTAGCCTTCTCTTAATGAAAAGAAATATTGATTATAACAATAGGTAATTAGATAATCTATTGCAATTAAAGCTAAAATAATGCAAAATCAACTTTAAAACATTTCTAGGATTGCTACCTGTTAATGCCTGAAAAATGAGTAAGGAATCATGTATAATGTAGTTGGAAATTAAGATTGGAACTTGGCCGATTTAAGGTTTGCAAATGTGGTCAATTAGTCTATTTCAACGATAGATAAAATAACTCATCCCAATACTAAAATCAGTAAAATCAGTTTAGTAACATTGTACAAAGTTCATACTACCATGATCTGTCAAAACAATCTTATTCCGTTAGGGTTTGCATATTAATACTGTTAGTACAAAACCCTTAAGTGTTAACCTTTTGTTTCGCATTCCTGCCGATTCCGAATAACGTCAAATTACAATGCCACTTAAGCCTTTTTAACAATGAATATAATGTATCAGCCAAAGCCTAAAATTTATGGAAATAACTTAGGATTGTTATACAAAGTATAAATCATCTCATTATGAAGAAATAACCATACTTCATCATATTTTGCATATTAATCTTAACAATTTGAATAACCCTAAGTAATCACATTACTTTAGGCCTTAATCTTGAATGAATAAACTTTAGGTAATAATGAGGAAACCTGTAGTTAAGTTCTTTGTATCGCCAGAACCTTCTCAAGCATCATGGAAATGTTATCAGTAGCCTAAATCAGTAGATCTAACTTGCGTAACACTAATTCTACGTGAAATCAATCGAAGATAAAGAAGTATTCATTCATAATATAATATGTTCACTTAAGCATTTTCATTAACTCACAAAGCAGCTCACCTAAATCCGAATAATGCGACGAACAATTTAGAAATGACCTTTAAGATATAATTTGCAGTAATCTAAGAAAATATCCTTAATTTATCTTGCTTTGACTCTGAATCCTCATAAAGCAAAACCTGTAAGTATTAAAGATTGTCAGAACTCATATCATAAATAGTAAATCAATGAACTTTGTAACTAATAATTACTTCTATTTAATCTCAACCAATTTTAGCATCTTGAATTCGTAAAATAAGATTAATAAACCCATAAAGAGCAATCCCTACTTCGTGTGAAGAGTTTTAATTGTTCTTTCTATTTATGTTCTTCGCTCTTATTGAAGTTTATTGTTTTGCGTTATTTTCCTTTGTTCGACGAGTAGACCGGCGTCTCTAGCCGTCTTAAGTCGTAAATCGCCGCAATCCTCGTCTTAAATAAATAGCGTCTATTAAGCAAGGCAAGCATCCTTTGACCATATTGATCCCAGTATTTTATATTCCTTTTGTGCATCAAACTGTTTTATGCATGCATTTACTTTATGTAAATTGCTATTTTGTGGATTGGTAGTTATACCTGTTGTCTCGTGAATCTCCTTTGATGATTTGTGAACATGTGAACCTTGATAACCATAGATTAAGGTTAGACATCACTTAATGTCATCTTGGGTATATACGATCATATTAACCTACTTAGCCATGCCTTAGCATCAGCAATGTGCATGATCAACTCAATAATTGTTTCCTGAAAGCATTGAAAATGTCACTGTTGGTGGTGGGTACTTTGATTTAAAAACCCAAAATAAAACTATGTGTTGATGCGGGCGATTATTGGCAATAGCCGGATGTGCAACAGGAATTGCACGTAGTGTAGGGTGAAGTGTCGCCCGTGTCAGTTTAAGGACCGAACAATGGGACGCTATTGATCCGAGATTTCCGTGCAACCACAAGGGTGAGGACGGGTTAGCCATAACTTGTTATGTTAATTAGACATGACTTTGTACATTGGTAGGCGGGGAGCTAGCACGAGTTTTCGGACGGGATACTGACGGGGTATTCGGTCAGTCTACTTGCTAATGCAGGCAGTATGCATACCGTGTTTAGAAACGTTGTGTTGGGTGTGTGAATGTGGATCCACGGCTTGGGTGTGTGTTTCTAGTTCTCTGGCGGGGATTAACGTCCGGGCTGGTCAAAGCCATGTCTAGGTAATGTAACGACTATGTATGATCGTCTGGCGCACACTTTGTTCTATTGGGCGTGTGTCGAAATGTTCTCGCAAAAGGTGGATCATTCCTTGTGGGTAAAGTTGTACACCTCTGCGAGTTTAAATCTAATTAATTAGCTTGCGCTCATGATCATGAGCACTTCGGTGAAGTCATTCCAATGTTAGCTTTGATTTTCAAAAGGTTTATTTTACAAGTTAGCTTACCCCAGATGACCCAATGCTATACCATGTGTTGGCAAGTATTGGTATCGGTATTTGTTGTGCCTAATGTGGGCAAAGAAGCTGGATATATGCCATGCGATGGCAAGGTTTGATTCGTCGCTCACGTCATGGAGGACGGTGAGTGTTATTTATGCTTTACTTATTTGTTATCAATCAATTAATCTTGCTCTTTTAAACTCCGATTGCAAATAACTTGGTTTCCAAATTCAAATTCGCTTTATTGAATTAAGCTATAATAACCTCCTTTGAAATGGCCTGCATGTATTGTAGGTTTTGCTCAAGTCTTCTTGAGTATGTAAAATACTCACCCTTGCCTAATTATATTGTAGGTGGTTTAAGCGAAGCTTGAAGTTGTCCATCGTAAGTTCGGGATTTTTCTTCGTAGTATTCTATCCAAAGTTTATGCAGTGGGTTACTGCGGGATTGGATGGGTAAACCACAAGGCTTGCTTCTTTTCTTTGCTATATTTCTCACGAGTTGTAATATTATTTGTATAATCGCTTCCGCTTAATTATGATATTGTATGGTTGTGATTTCCAATTGTTGTAAACATGTGAGTGCTAGCTACTGATCCAGGGAATAGCACAGTAATCACATGGAGGTTCCTGTTCATCAGAACGGGGTCTCACAAGCCCCTATTAATTCGAGTTTGATTTGAGCTCTAAATGAGCTGGGCTAAGCTTGATTCCAAGTTCAAGTTCGATCCTGATTTTATGAACCCTAATGAGTCAAGCTTGAATAGCTTTCAAGGTAAGGTAAATTTATAGATCACTTATTAAATATTACTGTATATTAACTCTTACTGAGTTTAAGTTAGAGTTTTTCTTATTGTTGAAAATTAATGTGTATTGAATTATTGATTTATCGAGCTTACTCAGAACCAGACTAGGACCCTAACTTAGCTTGTGCTTGAGAGGCCAGACTTGCTTAAGCTCAGCTCGTTTACACCCTAGTCACAAGTACCGAGTCTTTGGATTGATTGGTCCCATGTATATTTCTTTTATTTTTAGTTTTTACTTGAACTAAATTGCAAACTATCCTCTTTCCTTATCATGTAAACAACAATAGACGACACATGTTACATATGTTACCCTGGGCTCGATAGCATTTGTGTACTGTCAGATCTGAACTGGATTTGAGGAGATCATTGTCTCCAATTTAGTTACTTCTACCATGGCGTTCGGCTAGCGATTTTGTTATTTCTTAATATTATCATTATTAATTTTCCAATGAATTGCCTTTTCCATTGTTCAATACTTGAATTGTTATTAGTTGCCTGCTTAATGCACTAGTTGTAAACTAATCATGTGCGTCTGCTGTTTGAGTTTTATTTTGCTTGAATTGCTAGTCTAGTGAGCTGGTCTGGTACAACTCATAGTTACCAGAAATGTGATTTGTCCGAGTCGTATGGTATAGTATTGAGGTTCGCGCCTCGCCGCTTTTCCTTCTAAATTTTTTTGCGAATATAAACCTTGTACCTTAAATCGATTCGGGTTCGAAGAATCTAGTTCTCGGATATGGTTGAATTGTTATTAGTTGCCTGCTTAATGCACTGGTCGTAAACTAATAGTGTGCGGCCGTTTGGGTTTTCTTTGCCTGAATTGCTACGGTTGCTCTGCAGGTATTCCCCCTGAACAGCAGCGTCTCATCTTCTTCGCGGGGAAGCAGCTGGAGGACGGCCGCACCCTGGCCGACTACAACATCCAGAAGGAGTTAGTTTGTGTAACAAATGTATACTCCAGTACGTAGCAGCATTCTTTGATGTGATGTTTCAGTCCGAACATTCTTTTTCAGCTGAGGCCAAAGAAAAAGCTGGTTTAGCACTCGACGTGAATCCACTAGAAAGCGAGGGAAACGACGATCGAAGTGTCATCCGACAGTGTCACGCATCAGTTGAATAAATTGCCTTAGCATCGTGCCAGAGTCTAATAAGTTTTGTCCTAGTTTATAGTTCTTGCTGGATGTTGAACCTTAATTACGATCTTTTGAATACTCAGGGTTTATTTTGATGCCTGGCAGTAGGGTGCAAACGGAGCAGATAATTTTCAACCGTCTGTCTGTATAAATTCGGAGCGTAACAGATATCCGGTTTTTTTTCGGATATCGGATACGGATTCGGATAATTTTTTCGGATACGGAAATGGATTCGAAACAAAACTATCCGTCAAATTCGGATATAACCGGAATTTTATTCGGATATATCCAGATAATATCCGGTAAACTATCAGATAGTCTGGTCCCCGTCCCTAAGTTCCTCCCGTCCGGTCAAGCCGCCCACCAAATCCCAGCTTCTCACAGATCCACCTGCTTCGCCGCCGCCGACCACCCCATCGCTGCCCTGCCAGCCGTTGCATCCGCCATCCAGACAGGTATGCGTTGATCTCCCTGCTCTGCTCCTATCCCGATCTGCCCTCGAGCTCTTGGAATCCAGAACGGCGGATGAGAGATCCCACTTCTTCTCGGCGTCCTCGGCCGATATGTCCTTGCCGAGCGCCGCCTTCATGCAGAACCGCAGCTCGGCCGCCGAGATCTTGCCGTCGTCGTCGCGGTCGAATGCCGAGAACACACGGCTGAACTCGCCTGTCGCAGCCACCATCTTTTCTATTATCACCTGAAAAAGTTCAGAGATTGTTACGCACGTATAGCTGCTGTCTGTTGAGGATTGGTGTCGTGGGTACAGGGGGCGTTTTGCCTGGGAATGCGGCAATGCTTCAGGTGCGTGTGCATATAAAGGGTGCATACAGGCGTACAGATGGTTGTGTTGATAAAATCTAGGCACAGTAAATTAGTGAAGCCTGAGGAATGAGTCAATTGATAGTGTCAATTATTAGTACAAGTTTTTAGATATTTGAACGATTAAGTAGCAGTAGCACAGTAAAATGCTTGACTGCGGTTGGATATGCTACATCATATAAGTGCATACATTGATTGAAATTGTACTTGGCTGCATATTGTTCTTATGTAGGGAAGACAACTATTATTGTATTTGAAACACTTACATGTCTTAAAAGTTCTAAAAAAGTTTTGTGTATGATTGATTGATCCTAATATACACGATATATATGGTTTCTGCTTTTACGAATTATTCAATGGACTATTCGTGATCGAGACTAACCGTATCCGGAATAATTTGTATTCGCTCCGTATTCGTGACCGAAGTAATCCATATTTATATTCGAATCCGGCACTGTCCGTATCTGATTTTGTATCCGAGAAAAAATTTGGAATAGGATACGGGATGAGCAAAATCCATCCGTATCCGCTCCGTTTGCACCCCTAGATGGCAGTGGCATACTTAATTAAGAAATGCCAGTGAAAGTTCCTGGGATGTTAAACCTTTATCACTTTTTATGAATATGCGTGAATAACTTGATGTGTACTATTTAAGGGATGAAAAGAATATTTTAGCGCACCGGCTTGGATTTAGACTCCATGATTGAATTGGAATTGGACAAATTTTTTACCTTACAAGTTTGCTGAGCATCTCCAGCAGAGCCCTTAAACCAGCCCCTAAACCTTAAAATAGGGACTTTAGTAAAAAATACAGATCCAGCAGGGCCCCTAATCCAGCCCCTAAAATTAGGAGGCCCCTAAATTTGCCTCCTCAGCCCCAATTCCCAGGGAGCCCCTAAACCAGCCCCTAAACCTTAAAATAGGGAGTTAAGTGAAGGATGGCTTGCATTAGTTCACTGCAGCTAAGCATATCTTTGCTAGATTGGTTGCAAGCTGTTGTATCTGCATCTCTTTGCTGAAAATTTTGAAAATTTTAAATTTAAATTTTAAATATCATGTTTTGAAAATTTTAAATTTAAATTTTAAATATCATGTTTTTAAATTGTAAATGTTAATATGCTTATGTTTTATGTATTACAAATATTTTTGATTGAATTTTAGTCTTTGTCAAATGAAGATTATACATAAGCGGATATGTTAAAATAGGAGAAAAAGTAAAATAGGGGCTGATATTTAGGGGATGTTCTTTGGACTTGTGCTTTCAAAAGCAGGCCCCAAAAATAGGGAGTCCTAAATCCAAAATAGAGGTCTTGTTTTAGGGACCTTTGCTGGAGATGCTCTACATGCAGGAGCTGCCTATTATATTAGAGGTATTTGAGCATACTCCGCTTGCCTCTCGATCAAGAGGTACGTAATATAAGGGGGTGAATCGTGGCCTTCCACTATCCAAATTAAGCCAGCTTTGGAAAAACATAGGTAACCGGCTTAAGGTAAGATTAAAATGGAGTAATGCATGTGTACTGGCTTACTCCACTAAGGGCATGTACAATAAAGTCATCTTAGTTTACTTTTAGTATGTATACATTAGCTTTGTTCTATGTGGAAGAGTAACAAAAAAGGAGATTGAAGAGAGCCAGCTCTTATTTAGTAATAAGCATCGTACAATACAAGAACATAAGTAGATTAGTTATGTACAAGATAGATGAGATAGTTATTGTACAACATCTAGAAACAATCTTTATAGATAGTTATTGTACAAACTGGCTTTATTGCTTACTTTAGATGATATGGATGAGAGGTGAAGTAAGTAGTGGGTTTTGTTATTGTACTTGCTCTAATGTTGCTGAGGATGAATGCCTTACATTATTCTTTCACATGCAAAAGAGAAAATCTCATACCTCCCTCAAGTAATATTCATGACACTAGCGGATCCAACGGGGGCTCAAAGGAGGCTAGGGCGCATCCTACTTCTGACAAAACCATAGGCACTCCTAGACCCCCAGTCCACCGTGGAGGGCCATGGAAGGGCAAGAAAACTGGAGTTAAAAGGTAGAAGAAGTTGGAGGTTAAAGAAGGCAAGAAGACTTCCATGAGAGTTGAGACCTCCATTGCATGGGCCAAGCCAAAGCCTACTAATCTAGGCTAAGACCACCACGTGGTCCACGCCAGCCAAGCTCAATAGCCACAACTCCACCAACAACACCTGACTACCCCCAATCTCCATTCCCAACTCCACATCTCAAATATGAAAAATCCCTAATTGAATTGAGCCTTGCAAGTGACAGCAGTCGGTAGGTGTCGGTGTACTTTGCACCGGGGTACCCTCTCCGCCGCGGAATAGTGGGCCCAAGAAGCGGCCTAGCCCAACTTGGCAGCCTGGCGGGCGGTGGGCGATCACGCCTGCTTTCGCCGAGCGGCGGCTGCGTGGTGCCTAGTGGGCGGTGGGCGATCACGCCACACTGGCGAGGAGGCAGCGTGGCCTGGCGGCAGTGGGCGATGCATACTTTCGCCGGCGGCGGCGGCCAGCGTGGTGCCTGGCGAGCGGGGCGATCGCCCCTTGCCGGCGTCGGCTTAAAAAGCGGCACGGCAAGTGGGCGGGCGTCAGGCCCCTTGTCGAGCCACGGAGGCAACCAAAGGAATAAGGAGAAGGCTTCGCCTTGAAGTCTCCTTCCGACATCTTGGTCGGGGCCATTAGTGTGGAGAATTCGCTATCGACACGACACAAAGCACATCCTCGGCGCCTCTCACCAAACCCGTCAGAGGAGTGTCATATCCGAAGCGGACCAAGGCGAAGCCCATGGCGTCATTAAATGGGGCATGAAGGACAAGGCTACAGCGACGGGCGTAATTAATGAGTCATGCATTAGTGAGATAAGGCTCGAATGATGGGTGTAATTAATGAGTCGTAGATCAGTATAGCGTCACCTTCTCACCTGCCCGGGCCAGCCCGTCTATATAAGGGCGCCTCGGTGCATGGAGAAGGGGTGCGGAGAAGAAACATAGAGGTCGAAAGCTTGGGAGAGACACACCAGAGGAGAACCATTGTAATCGCCTCCACACTTCCTCAACAAAGACTTAGTAGGACGTAAGGCTATTTCCCACGCTGGGGGCCTGAACCTGGGTACATCACCGTGTCCATTGATTTGTTGATCCCTGGGATCCATCGTAGAGAACCATTAGGGTTTTCAGCCTCGAAGACGCCCTCTACTGAACCATACCTTCCATCTTGGGAGTAGTCAACCCTATTCATTAACGGGGTCCTGTCAGGCGGAATATGCCGACAGGGGCGCGCCAGGTAGGGGGCTAGTGGTTGGCTCACCTAGCCATCTCTCCAGCGGATTCCGATCTCCCGTCCGAAAGGACCTCGCATCCGGTGATGGCGGGTTCACACTCGCAGCGACAAGAGGTGACAGAGGCTTGCAGCGTCCAAAACACGTCCCGGCACTCTCACCGGACGAGGGATCACCTTAGCCGCCCCTTGGTGGTGGTGCCTACAGCGATCGAGCTTCGGTTCGGCGTCGGTAGCCATGGAGGCCGCCCTCCGACCAGAACTGCATGCGGTCCGTCTCCTCTGGACCACCCTCGGTGGAACTTGCGAGAACACCACAGCCTGCAGTGGGCTGCGAGATATTGCTGGCCTCGTGGACGCAGCCCAGCTCCATGTAGGGATGCCCGACCGGTCTGGGACCGTTAGTACCCCTCGACCAAGGGTGCCCGTCGATCGCACCTAGGCTTCCAGCCGCCCAAGTGGGAAGCGCTCTAGCTAGGAGGGCCAGAGTAAAGGAAAGGGCGTGCAAGAAGAAGGTCCCGGCTCCGCGAGGAGCCGTGAGAACCTGAGGGCCCATCTGGAGAAACATCACCAACGGCGCGGTGGTGATTTGCGTGATCACCTGCAGCGTCGCCGCGCTCGCGACGGGCAGATGGCCCCTGGGGGTGAGAGTTCCTCTCGCGACTCTCACCTTCGGAGCGAGGAGGAGGTCCGTTCCTCCGACTCTTTGAAGTCATGATCCGCACTCCCGAGACGATCTCGGGCGAGGTCAGGGTGGTAGGATTCCCCCCGGCGTCGGATGCCGGCGTTTTCGGCAATTGCGCCAGCGTGGCGTGGCAAAAGGTTTCGCCGGCCTCCATCAAGAAGTATGGCGGCACCACCAACCCGAGGAGTTCTGCAGATCTATACCATTGTGGTGCGTCTTGCATTGGCGGTGCTGAAAAAGTCATAGCCAACTACTTCCCAACGTCCTTGATGGGGTCCGCCCGGTCCTAGCTGTTGAACCTCCCGCGAGGATTAGTGCGCTCTTGGGAGGAGTTGTGCGGCCTCTTCGTCGCCAACTTTCAAGGCTCCTTCGCACAGCCGGGCGTGGAAGACGATCTCCATGCCCTCGAGCAGGAAAAAGGGGAGTCATTGCGCGACTTCATCCGGCGATTTGCCCGCTGCCTTAACCACGATCCCGGTTTGAACGATCGGTCATCATTGCCTTTCGAAGAGGCGTTCGCGACCGCAAGATGCGGGAAAAGAAGGCGACCCGCGACATTGCCACCACCTCCGAGCTCTTCTCCTTGGCGCATAAGTGCGCGCGGGCGGCGGAGGCTCGGGGGCTGGTGTCTGGCGCCACGCGAGGACGCGGCGGGGACGAAGCAGGGACCTCGAGGGGTCCTAACCCTGCAAGCAAGAAGGTGCAAAAGCGTGGTAATTGAGACCGGCGGGTCTGGCAGCAGCCTTGAAGCGTGAAACGCCTAACGGCGAAGCTCTGACCGCCGTGATCGACGGGATGACCATCGCGACTGGTGGGATGACCGCTGAGGCCGGCGTGGTGACCACCGCGGTCGAAGGAGCGACCACCGCGAGGAGAAGGAGGGCGAGCCCTTCTGCCCAATCCACCGGACCAACACTCATGGCCTGGATGATTGCCAGGTTGTGAGCAGGATGGTTGAGCAGCGGCTCAAGGAGAGCCACCCTCATGACGACGACCAAGACGAAGACTCCGCCTCGCTGGCCTTCTAGCAGGCGGATCGCGTCGTGGCGTACATTCATGGTGGCTCATCCACCTACCCCTCCAACGCGTCCTATAAGCGGTTAAGGAGGGAAGTCTGCGCTACGACATCGAGTTTAGGGGCTTGTCGGATGCTGAGGTGGTCGGAGGAGCCGATCACCTTCAGTCAGGCTGACCACCCTGAGAGCACCGCCGGCATAGGTCACCTTCCGGTCGTGGTCTCTCCCACGATCCGGAACATGAAGCTCGGGCGAGTGCTGATGGACGGAGGGAGTTCCATCAACCTCCTGTCCTTCGAGGCATTCCAGGGGCTCCAGGTGTCAAACCAGGAGCTGCGCCCGGCCTTGCCTTTCTACGGCGTAGCCCTGGGGGCTAGCATGGTCCCCCTGGGTCAAGTGCGCCTCCCCGTCACCTTCGGGGAGGAAAGCAACTACCGTACGGAGCTGGTCGACTTCGAATTCACCGATTTCGACCTCCCGTACAATGCCATACTCGGCTGATCGGCGTTGGCCAAGTTCATGGCGGCAACCCACTATGGATACATGGTGGTGAAGTTGCCAGGGCCTGGTGGCCCCATAATCATCCGGGTTGATAGGCTAGAGGCTTTGCGCTGCCATAAGTGCGCACTGGATCTGGCCGGCGCCACCTGCGTGAAGTCGGCTGATGTCGCCTTTCCGAGAGCCCCTCAGGCGCAGACCCGCGCCTCGCTCGGCTCGGCCAGCAAGGTAAAGGTGGTCTCCCTAAGTGAGGGCAAGCCCGAGAAGCCTGTCTTCATTGGCGCTAGCCTCAGCGCCAAATAGAAAGACGCGCTCGTCATCTTCCTCCGGTCTAATTCTGGCGTGTTAAACGCAGCAACCGTCCGATATGATTTAGGGTCCCGGAGTGATCGAGCACCAAGCGCTCACGCTCAGTGAGGTGCACCGGTCCTTGAAGGTCCGACGCCAAGCACCGGCGGCAAAGCGCCATTCGAGAGGAGGTAGAAGGCTGCTGCGTGCGAGGATTGTTCGGGAAGTCTCTCACCCTGAGTGGCTTGCCAACCCTGTGCTTGTCAAGAAGTCCAACGGGAAGTGGCGGATGTGTGTCGACTTCACCGACCTCAACAAAGCCTGCCCGAAGGATCCTTACCCCTTGCCGCGCGTCGATCTCATCGTCGACTCGACGACGGGATGTTAGCTGCTGTGCTTTCTAGATGCGTACTCTGGGTACCATCAGATTAGCATGGCGGCGGAGGATGAAGAGAAGACCGCTTTTGTAACACCCATGGGCGTTTATTGTTATATCAGAATGGCTTTTGGGTTAAAAATGCTGGTTCTACTTACCAACGTGCCATGCATATTACTTTTCGTCCACAGATAGGGTGCAATCTTGAGGTGTACGTCGACGACCTGGTTGTAAAAGTGAAAAAGAGTGAAGAACTGATTGAAGACCTGGAGGAGACCTTTGCCAACCTCCGGAAGAATTGCTTGAAGCTCAACCTTGAAAAGTGCGTATTCGGCGTGCCCTTTGGAAAGCTGTTAGGGTTCCTCGTGTCCAGGCGGGGCATTAAGGCCAACTCTGACAAGATAGCAGCCATTGAACACATGAAGCCGCCCGTTCGGCTCAAGCAGGTGCAATGCCTGGCTGGTCGTCTGGCCTCCCTCGGGCGATTTATTGCCCGATTGGAAGAAAGAAGCCTGCCCCTTTTCAAGCTGCTGAAGAAGACGAAGCACTTCGAGTGGACCGAGGAGGCTCAGCGAGCATTCGAAGACTTGAAGCGATACCTCTCCTCTCGCCTTTGTCTTGGTCGCCCCTCGATCCGACGAACCATTGCTACATATATCGCCGCCACCCGGTAGTAGTGGCGCAGATCTTGGTGGCGGAGGAAGGCGTCGAAGCGATCCGCTCGTCAACAAGGTGCTACGGCGAGACCGAGATACCATAAGTGCAAAAGATGATGTCTGTTGTCTGGTGGCGTCCGGGAAGCTGGCGCTACTTTCAAGGCGAAGTCACGGTGGTCACTTGCCTACCCCTGCGAAGATCCTTCTGGCAAAGAAGCGTAGGCCGTGTCGCCAAGTGGTCGGTGGTGGGGGTCTGTCTCAAGTTTGTACCCTTTACCGCCATCAAGAGCCAAAAGTTGGCGGAGTTCGTTGCCGAGTGGACTCCGTCGCTCTGGTGAAGAAGCACTGCGTCTTCCCCAGACCTTGTTTTTAAGCGGTTCCTTGAGCTCGGCGCGAAATGGGGTTGTCTGGTCTCCCCGACCGATGACACTCTCCGGTACGTGGTCGCCCTCGACTTCAAGGCCACCAACAACATTCTTTGTATCTGAGAACTCTTTGGCATGTTGTGCGCGCCATGACATAAGGCGTCAAGCGCCTCAAGTTAAAGGTGACTCCTTGCTGGTCATCAATCAAGCGCGGAAGGAATTTCAATGCTCTGATCCTACCATGGCCGCCTACTTGGCGGAGGTTAGGAAGATGGAGCGCCACTTCGAAGGACTGGGATATATCCATATCCCTCGACGCGACAACCATCTGGCGGACGAGCTCTCACAGCTCGCGTCCTCGAGAACCTCTGTTCCGGTCGGGGTCTTTGAAGAAAGACTATCACGACCATCTATCGCCGCCCTTGGTTCAGGCGGGAACGATGGTGCAGCCGTCGCGGCCTCCGATTCTAGCGAGGATGGCGGTGCACCTGTCACGGCCTCCGATTCAGGGAGGGTAGGCAGCGCACCGCCTCGGCCCCGGATCTGGGAGGAAGGCGGCGATCGCCGATCGGCACCGAGGAAAAGCCAGCCAGCGGAGTGCGGGGCGATCACCGTGTGATCGCCACTCTTGGCCGGAAAGGTCGGTGGATGGATTCCATCCTAGCCTTCCTGTGAGACCGAGTGATCCCCGACGATGATGCCTCAGCTGAGAAGATTGCACGAAAGGCCAAGTGTTATACTCTGGTAGGTGGGGACCTATCTGGCGAGGCGAAGCAATTCTCTTGAAGTGCATCACTCTGGAAGAAGGGAGCGCCCTGCTCTCTGATATCTATGGAGGCATGTGCGGGAGCCATATGTCCGACCGGATGCTTGTCGGCAAAGCGTTCCGCCAAGGATTTTATTGGCCTACTGCCCTCTAGGATGCTTGCGAGCTGGTGAGGAGATGCGAAGCATGCCAATTCTTCGCCAGGAAAATCCACCGACCAGCCCAAGCTCTGCAAACCATCCCGCTCTCCTGACCGTTCGCGGTCTAGGGTCTGGATATCCTGGGCCCGTTCCCACGGGCCACAGGGGGCTTCACCCACCTGTTCGTTGCCATCGACAAATTCACCAAGTGGGTCGAAGCCGAAGCAGTACGTGCCATCACGGCTTCATTGCTATCAAGTTCATCCACGGGATCTTCACCCGCTTTGGAGTCGCCAATCGCATCATCACCGACAACGGCACTCAGTTCACCAGTGTAGCCTTCTTGGAATTCTGCGAAGAGATGGGCACCAAGGTATGCTTTGCTTCGGTGGCCCATCCCAAGAGCAATGGCCAAGCTGAGCGTGCCAACGCGATGGTATTGAGAGGCTTAAAGACCAGAGCATTCGATCGGCTCCATAAGCGGGGGGCGTCAGAGCATTCGATCGGCTCCATAAGCGGGGGGCGTGGTGGACGAAAGAGCTCTCGGCTGTGCTGTGGTCGCTCCGAACCACACCTAGTCGGGCAACTGGCGAAATGCCCTTCTTCACGGTCTCGGCACGGCATCCTCCGTCCGTTTGTCGTTCGGTTCGCCGTGCGTCTCGGCGTTCAGCGAGGAAGGACAAGAAGACCACCGCGGTGAAGATGTCAACCTTCTAAAGAGTCTTGTGATCGGGCCCGTCTTGCCGCCGCCCGTGCAGCAAAGTCTCGGCGGTACCACGCCACCGGTGCAATGAAAGAACACGGCGGTTGGCGACACGGTCTTGCGTAAAATCGAGCGCATGCGAGCTCCTAAGCTGTCTCCTCGGTGGCGAGGCCCTTTAAGGTGGTCTCGATATCTCGACGGGGTGGTCGGTTGGCCACTAAGGACGATCAAGAGCTGGCCAACTCCTTCAACGTGGAGTTGTTGTGAAAATTTTACCCCTAAAAGCTGTAAGTCCCCGATGGTTCGCTCTAATCGGTTGTGTGGGTGAGTTTTCCCCCGATTGATCGGCGACTACTGGCGGTTAGCGAAGTTGTTTGCCTTAAGGGCTTCTGCTTTATTCTCTTTGCTTGTCCCCTGGTGCATAGCCTTTCGCAGGCGTGTCATGGGTCCCAGCAGTTTGGTCGCTCCTTGTTGATATGTGGTAACACGGCATTTCGTCGTCTTGCGGGCGGGCAACCAGAGGCGTGAGTGTAACTGCAGTGGCTCAAACACACTCGCACACCTCGGGTTGGCTCATGGCACGCATTGGCTATCACCGTGAGCACCGCATGCCCAATACCACTCCTAGGAACCTGCTTCCATGCCACGCAATGCCGCGGGCTGATCCCGAGTCACAGGAGCCTAAGTTCCAAAGAAAAGGACCATGACATACCCGCGCAAGAACTTGAGTTCTTCAATATGTTTTCTGCATGCTTTGCGTAACGCTTACTTGTGCTTTCAGTAGCCATGCGCAATCGCAGATGAAGTGCTGGGGCGCCTGTAGCTCAAATATCCAAGATGGCTGTAAGGACCCGAATTCACCAATTCGGACCCACTGTGTTTATCACACTAGTCCCAGGATCAATTGCTAGTGCACACAGCTTAACATCGGTAAGCATCACATCATAAACAACTATAATAATAATAAGACTTCATTTATTCAATATAACTAGTGTATGATCTTATGATCACTTACATTTATTCAGCCACATGGGCAAGTCTAAGATAAAGTAAGACAAATGCAGCGGAAAAACAGTAGAAGACGTAGTGACTCATCAGTACACCACAGGCGACTGACAAGGCTTGGTCTAGTGACTCGCATCCACCTGAAAGTCCTCCTCAAGCACAAGCGATGATTCCTCCATTGTTGTTGGTTTGTAAGCAAGGGTGAGTACACCAACACGTACTCAACAAGTTGTGCACAAAATGCAATTCTATCATAGCTATATGCAGGCTTATTCCAAAGGAAGGCTTATGGTTCATTTGCAGTAAGGCAGCATTTCAAGAACACATATATTTCATAGATTGAAAAGACAGTAAAACAAATAATAACAGTAAATAGATTCCATTGCTTCTCAAATCAAACCCAAGTGTTCATCCTAAGTCAAGTTCCATTATCCACATGGCATCCTGCCATCCCAAAAGCGATTGTTCATTTTAATTAACTACCCTTGTTGTAATTCGAGCATTGCTTATCTAGTAAACACGGCTATCCGAATAGTTTGTACACTCTGCGAGAGGTTATGCACTTTACCCACACGATATAACCATGCACCACAGTGACGATTATAACAAAGCCTTTACAATGCATCCTCTTAACCCGGTGTTACCCGCTAAGGTTTCAACAACGAAGGGCTATACCACCACAACAGGGCCCCTCTTGCGCCATGTGAGTTTCCCCGTACACGGACTCACACCACCATGATATCACTTAAGTTAAGCATTTGCAAATTAGTCACTAAGCTGCCCCATATGAGCGTGTGGTTGCATGATTGACTCGAGTCAAAACTTGCAAGGTTAAGTCCTTAAGCGGCCAGAGGCAAGACTAACGAGATAATCTCAAATATCCAAAACCAATAAAACCAAATCGACGCCCGATTGCCACTCTTGGCCCACGAAACAATCTTACCACTTGCGGTCTAAATCATTTTTCCCTTTGAGTTGATTACCAAACACCACGTGCTCTTCACAAATCAACATCGTTCGTGACTCATTGTCACAACAACTCAATCTCTTTGTGCGACCACACATGGCCCTAAATTATCATCATAGTTCCATATTCCATTAGTCAAGATTAATAAACAATATTCCATGAGCATGTGATGGCGTGGCATGGCTAAGCATCTCTAATTCGGTCTAACCACCCATGTTGATTTTCTATTTAACCAACTATAATTATCCATCCTAGGGTGACAAGTGGATCATGGCATACAACTAGCAAGGTAGGGTATAATTCAAAGGGTACGATAGCTAGTCCCAAATTTAGGTTGAAATCATTTTTACACATAAAATAACATGTGATAAGGTAAATCAAAATAGCATGCAATCTAATTCATGGGTGCAACATGATCAAAGCACAACTTGCCTTCGTTAAGCTCCTGGTCTTGGTCTAAAAATAATTCTTGAGCTGCAAAATCCCATCCAAGCCTCGCACAATTCAACGTCTCTGGCGAATCGAGAGAGAAAAGTAAATAAAAACCAAAACCAAAGAGTAAACAAATTCAAAAATTCAAATAAAAGCCACCATTAGAAAGATCTCAATTTTAAAATTTTTTAGGAATTTGAATCACCTCAATCGGAGTTCAAATGCAAAAGTTAAAGCAATTTGAAGTTTGAAAATCCTGAAAATAAACCCTAATTCATAAATCCCGAATTTAGCGAATTATTTTTATGAAGAAAATTCGGTTTTAGTTTGGTGACGCAGCGTTCGGTGGGCTTGTGACTCGGCAATTTGGGCCGTGTTGTCAGTGTGCGTGCACACGCATGCGGCCAACTCAGTGCCAACACGACACCAGCTCAGCGCCACCTCAACCAATCCCGGCCACGTGGCGCCACGTGTCAGCGTATTAACACGCCACCTCGGCCGGTGGTGCACTCAGCCCTAAGTGCGGCGATGAGCGATGAGGTACCTCGAGCTCGTCTCGGCGTCGCCTATCGATGACCTGACGGCTTTAGCGTAAGGAGCTCCGGTTCGGCAATGGCGTGGTCTCCTTCTCCGTGACGGTCCCTATAGCGACCCTCGCTCGGTGATGCTCGATGGAGCGGTGGTGCGCCGCAGGGTGCCTCGAGTGATGACGGCGAATAGGCTCGGTTTGGGGCTTCGGCGGCTGGGGCGGCGAATCGTGAGTTCCTCCTCATTGCGCCTCGGCGAAATCTTCGATTGCGGCGTGATGATGGCGAAACCTCGGCGAGTTCTCGGGGCTTTGGCTGCGTGGGGAGTTGCGCTTTGGTGCTCCCTTTATAGGGCGTCGGTGGCGGATAAGGCAAGTTCGGAGAGGAGTCCATAGCGGCTCTGGCGAAGAAGCAGTCGGCTCGGGGGCGGGATGAGGACGACGGCCGGATGGCGAAACACGTGTCGGATGGGAGGCTACGCTTCACGCATACGCGATGAAGCTTTCTTAATCGGTTTCGGTGTGACATTGGCCGTTGGATCTTGATCCAGCGATTCGGCAAAATCTATTTAAAACCGACCGGCACACTTACGATGTTTGGGCAGACTGTTCTTATTCACATCAATTTTTAAAACTTCTCCTATTTTAAATAATCCGATTAAACATTTTGATTTATTTAAAGCATTAAAAATATTCCAAAAATTCCAAGAAAAGTCTCAAAAATACTTTGAGATATTCTAGACTTAAATAAAATATTTTCACAAAAACTTTATTTTGGATTTATATATTTATAATTAATATTTAATAGAAAGTAATATTATTTAATTCCAAATAATTCAAATAAATCTCAGAAAATCCAAATAAATTCAGAAAGTTCACAAAAATCATATTTAGTAATAAAATAATATTATTTAGTTGAAAAGCTGAAATTTTGGGATGTTACAATGGCCCCGTGGCGGCCTGGCGAGCAGCCGGGCGACCACGCCCTACATGTCGAGCGAGCAGGTGGGCGACCACACCCTGCTTACTGAGTGTTGGCCTCCGTGACCAGTCCGGGGGCTGGTCGCCTAGTGGCCTATAGCAAAGATAAGTTGATCGCCTTAACAGTACCGACTTATCTTTCGCATTTGCACCCTATTGGGTTGAATTATGCATGGTTGTCATTGGCTCTAATAACCTGATGGCTCCTCATTGATAAAAGGAAATGCCCAGCATTTGTGTCGCATGAGACGGGTGGCCGGAGTGCGAGTGTGTACTGATGACTCAAGCGGCTCGCACACCTCGGGTTAGCTCCATGGCTAATTTGGTATCACAAGTGAGCACCGCAAGCCCGATACGCTCTGAAGCTTGCTTCCTTGTTATACTATCTTGTGGTCGAGGTTCCAAGAGATCACGAGGATATAAGTTCCAAAAGGACAAGAGTCAGTGACACCCTTATGCAAAGACTTCACTTATCTGCATCTTGCATGTTCTGCGTAATCCTTGTTCACGTTATTGGAATCATTCAAAAAAATGCCTAAGTATCGACCTAACCTGAGTGCTTAGATTCGCATCGTGACAAGGCTGGGGGCTGATCGCCCGATGATTGAGATGAGCAAGCACAACTAAAACGCGAACAGGCGAACATGCCCAAGTGAAACCAAAAAATGCCAACTTCATTACAATTACTAATATTGTTCTGGCATACAAAAAATAGGAACAAAACGAAATGAAGAAAACAAAAGAAGCGCTTGGGCCGTCAGTCGTCGTTGACGACTTGGATGCCGACGACGTGCCAAGGTCCGAAGCCTCCGCCGCCATCATGCCGACGACGTGCTCTGTAGCCTCGTGAACCCGCGCCTGCGCCTGAGCCTCATCTCCCTCGATGCCGTCTGCGACGGTCATTAGGTTGAAGGCGGCGTCGTGGCTGGCGTAGCACGTTAGCACGAAGGTCACGGTGGCCCTGGCAACCTACTACCCTTCCTGGACGGAGCGGGCGGCCATGGCGGCTGGTAGGCCAGAGAGCGCCTCAGCGACCCGGGTGATGCAGTGGGCGTACTGCATCGCCGTGGGCTCAAGCGGCTCGTGAAGGTCCACCCCCAGCGGCTCCAAGACCCTCACCATGCGCCGGTAGGATGGCCGGAGCATGGTCGCAATGTTGTACCGCGCTGTCGTTGCTCCTCATTGCCTCCTCCATGTTGCCTCGGCCTCTTGCGCCCGGGCGAGTAGGGTCGCCCCGGTGGCCCTCTCTTGGGCCAGCTGCGCCTCTTTCCTCTCCAGCTCCCCGCACAACGCCGCCACTTGTTGCGCCACATGGGCTTCGTGCTGGGTGGCTGCTGTGTGGAGGGCGCTCGCGGTTGTGAGCGCTCGCTAAGCTCGGCAAGCAGCGCGTTCAGGCCGGCGACGCGGGTGGCGAAGACGATTGGGGTTGGGGAAGCGAAATCTTTGGTCTGCGCGGCGTCGATCTGGCGGCTTTGGGCTTTGAAATTTGCCCTGGCGAAGTGTCTGCCAGCGTCTGTTGGGCAGCTGCGGATATCTGCCTTGTTGGGGCACCTTGGCGATCCGCCCTCGGGGACGACTTGAAGCTGAAGGAGATGGATGGGACCATGAGCTCGCTCGGGTGGGCGTCAGCAGCGGTAGAAGTTGGCGCTGCTGGAGTTGGCGCCAGTGGAGTCAGTGCCGATGGGGACGGCGCCGCAGGAGTTGGAGTCGGCGCCGGTGCAGCTGGCGCCAGAGGAGGGGTGACTGGCGTCGCTGCCCCGGATGAAGATGTCGCCGCCTCAGGCGCGCTTGGCGAAAGCGGCAGTAGCTGGAGTTTGGTCCCCGGTGCGGGCCCTCTTGGGGTCCGCGCCCGGGGCGTCCGAAGCGATTGGCCGCTTGCTTATGCTCCGGTCACTGGCCCAAGGCTGGTCCCTAATCACTAAGGGGCCGCGGGCCGGCACCACGGTGGGACCAGTGGAGTCCATCGCTGGGAAGGACAGGATGATCCGAAGGCGCTCTGCGAACTCCAGATCGCAAAGCAGACGGACCTCACTGGAAATTACAGGCCACTCGGCACTGGCGGGATCAGCCCAGATAGCCATCTAGAGAAGGCAGGACCATCCAGGTTTCCCTCACCTGGCACCGAAAGAAGACAAGAATATTAATTAATGGTGACCGCGAGGAAGAATATGCGTTCAAAAGAAGAGCAATAGGACTTACTACCCAGGTACATGCGCGTCATGTCGTTGTCCCCTGTATACTGCCATGCAGGGCGGGCACGATGACGCAGGGGGCTGATCCTCTGAGCCACGAAGTCCGGACTACTGGCGCCCGCAGCCAGGTTGATCTGAGCCGCCATCGCCAGGAGCTCCGCCGTCTCCTCAACGGGTGAGCTCCGGCTCTCCTGAGCCACCCCACGCCAAGGCACCCCAAGAAGGTCGACCCATTGTAAATGCGCCCGACGTAGAGCCGATTGCTCGCCAATTCTTTCGGTTGGATTGTGGTGGAAGGAATGTGGCGGGGCGACCCATCAGCGTGAGCCAGTGGCGACTCCCTGCGACCCATTGGGAGAGAGCTGCGGCGGTGAAGAAATAATGAAGAGGGAAGATTGGGCATTACCCCCATGAACATCTCGCAGAGGTAAGCGAAGGTGGAGAGAAGGACGATGGAGTTGGGGGAGAGATGAAGATGGTGGATTTCGTAAAAGTGAAGGACGGTGAGGAAGAATTCGGAGAATGGCGGCACCAGGCAGGCCATAAGCCCCCTAGGCGAAGATGATGATCTCCCTTGGCTCATGACCGTGACGAGGTCCCTGGCGAAGGTGGAGGGAGCCCTCGGGTGCCATCTTGGCAGCGAAATCCACCCTGCTCTAGCCAGCGGTGGAAGAAAGGAGAGGCTGCGCCATTGAAGCGGAAGCAAAGTTCTTTGAGCGAAGGAAGATGAAAAGGGCAAAAAGCAAAGTGCGAGAAGATCAGAAGGCGTGAACTGCTACTTGGGGGCATGTATATATATAGACCCCCACGAAGGCGGTTCATGAACCCGACAAAAGAGCCTTGACGTTTGGTCCCAAGTAAAATCGACAAGTGGGAAGGGCCGAGAGAGCAGATTGCGTCTTGAGTGGTGGGCCCATCCAGGAATGCGCCGGCATTAAATGAGGCCCGAAAAGCAACTGACGCGCGTTCCAGGACGGCCCTGGGGGCTACTATCAGTGTACTTTGCACCGGGGTACCCTCTCCACCGCGGAATAGTGGGCCCAAGAAACGGCCTAGCCCAGCTTGGCAGCCTGGCGGGCAGGTGAGCGATCACGCCCTGCCCGCTGGGTGAGGAGCCCGTGTGGCCCCCTGTCGAGTAGGTGGGCGATTACGCCCTACTCGCCGGGCGAGCGACCCGCGTGGTGCCCTAGCGGGCAGGTGGGAGATCACGCCACCTTGCCGGGCGAGAACTGCGTGGCCTGGCGGCGGTGGGCGATCATACACTGCCGCGGGTGGCGGCCGCGTGGCTCCTGGCGGGCAGGTGGCGGTGCATACTGCTGGCCGGCGGCGACTCGCGTGGTGCTGGCGGGCATGTGGCGATGCATACCTTGCCGAGCGTCGGCTTAAGCGGCACAGCAAGCTGGGCCCCCTTGTCGTGCCCGGAGGCAACCAAAGGAATAAGGAGAAGGCAGCCTCGAAGACTCCTTCACGACATCTTGTCGGGGCCATTTATTAATGGAGAATTCATTATCGACACGACGGCGGCACATCCCTCTGATGCCTCTCACCAAACCCGTTGCAGGAGTGTCATATCCCGGGCGGGCCGGGCGAAACCCTTGCCGGCATTAAATGGGGCTTGAAGGAATAAATGAGTCATGCGTTAGTGAGATAAGGCTCAAATGATGGGTGTAATTAATGAGTCGTAGATCAGTATAGCGTCACCTTCTCACCTGCCTGGGCCGGCCCGTCTATATAAGGGCGCCTCAGTGCATGGAGAAGGGGCGGAGAAGAAACATAGAATTCAGCTTGGGAGAGACACACGGAGGAGAACCATTGTGTCGCCTCCACACTTCCTCAACAAAGACTTAGCGGACGTGAGAGCTATTTCTCGTGTTGGGGGCACGAACTGGGTACATCACCGTGTCCATTGATTTGCTTATCCCCAGGATCCAACGTAGAGAACCATTAGGGTTTCCAGCCACGAAGACGCCCTCTACCGAACCATACCTTCCATCCTGGGAGTAGTCAACCCTGTTCGTTGGCGGGGTCTGTCGGTGAATCATGTGATGAAGCTTGGGCAAGCGGTGAGGAGGCGGGCAGTGAGGCGGCGTGTGGTCGGGAGGTCGTGAGTGCAGGCTAGCCGAGGAGGAGCAGGTGGTGGGAGCCGCCGAGAGGCCGAGGTGTAGGTGGGCCAAGTGGCGAGTTGGGGCAGCCGAGGAGCAGGCGAGTGCGGGGCCGGCCGAGGAGGGGCTAGCGCCTAGTTATTGTGCTATGTAGTTGTGTGGCTTTGTTGTCGTGCTGCTTGTTTGTGGAGTGGACTACGGACTGCGGAGAGCTGAGAGAGCCAGCGAGGTATTTAAATTGCCTTTTCTGTTGTAATTTAAGAATCATAATTTACAACTGCATCACTAACTTCGCTAATTTTGATGTACAGGTAGCTATTTACTTATGGGTTTTTGGGAATGCACTGACTATTGTGGCATTATTAAGGTACTGCATTCGTTGCATTTCATATTTTCACTATATTTCTCTTCTAATTATGTATGCTTTTGGATCATAATGGTCAGTACATGGTTCTATTTTGTTTGGTTTATTTATCTTAATTTAGCATTGTCCCGTTACCAGTTTAGCACCCTCTAAATTTTTGTCCTGAGTCAGCCACTGATTCACGATTAGGAATTTCAATTTCAATTGGAGTATAGAATTGAATAAAACTATACTTCTTTCCTTTCAAGTTTCGTTATATTATCACTGCATGCCTAGTTTCATATCCAGAAATTTGTTGGAGAGATTTGCGCTCTGTTGCATTATGAATTTAAATGCAAGTATGGTGAGGATGTAGAAAATCATATCCAGTACACTATCCGAACATTACCAAATAGATTTAATCTGTATTTCAGTTTTAACTTGTTGATATTTGTGAATATTTTTTGAATAATTTTGTAAATTATTCAACATTTTTAACTTCAAAATTTTTATAGGTTCTATATCTGTTTCTTAAATATTTTATCTTTCCTATTTTCATTTTTTCTGAATGTTTCATGGACCTAGATTTGCTGTCCTTTTTAGTGATTTTACTTTTTATTAAATATTTTTCTTAATTTTTTAATGAATTATATCATTACCATTTTACTATTATTTGACGTTTCTATTAATAAATTGGTACGGCAATATTGGTACAGTGATCCGATTACATTGATTGATTTCCTTCGAGATGGCCAATCTTCAAAAGATATCACTGATTTGACGCATCTTTCTTCCTAATTATGCAGTCAAAAGTCTTTAGGGAATTGCTATCCATCAGGCATCCGATGCAAGAGGCAGACAGCGGACGCGTCCCCCAAAACCGTTGCCGCATACTATTGTATTGTTGTGACAAGTGTTACAATTGATTTGTTGCAACCGAAGGAATTTTCATTGCAAGCTCAAAGTCGTTGTTCCACTCTCACAAGTTTTTGTTGCAATAACATCAATTTTAGATGTACTTCTATTCGATTAGAGGATTTTTATCCTTTTTTAAGGTGATGACTTGGTTTTGAATAATCAATTTTTTGAATTTTTTTTCTTAACAATGTAATTGTAGTTGTGTTTTATTGCACGCTCAAAATAAAAAATGTTTCATGAGTTAATGCCAATTGTTGCATGAGGAACCTTTTAAAATATTTTTATTGTGAAAGACCATGTGGAGGTCTATCCTTGTGTGTGATGAATAATTGACAAGTGTTGAGCTTGGTTTGATTCGAAATTGAGTTTGATTTGAATTGGATCTTCAAATTGAAGCAATTTGAGTGTTGGTTGCTTTTCCTAGTGCTACCGGCCTGAAGCGATAGCACGGACCATTAGGCATAATTATGATTGATTAATGATTGTGGGATAATCATTGAAAATATTTGTGGGCATTGCTATGTGAAAGGTTTTTCCTTGTCTTTGATGGTTGCAGGGCGACGGTGCTAGGTCATGGTGAGGCGGAGGATGACCGGGACTAGGCGAGGCGTCGGAGGTCAGGCGGTCGGAGATCGCCGGAAGATGATCGGAGGCGTAGTCGGGCAAGCCAAGAAGACAAGGAAAGGAGATGATGCTAGCTAGATGCCGCGTGGATCAATGAGGGCCGTCGGATTGCGGTCTAGTTGATAGGTTAGCGGGTCTAGGTAGTATGCTTTGAAAACCGTGCAAGAAAACCCGGTATGTGTGTGGGTTTTGGGTTAGCCCTTGCATGGCTGTGTGAGTGGGTTAATCCTAGCCCTTAGATGAGTGTCCTAGGGTTGAGGGACTCATCCAAGGGTGGTAGGTGACAAGAGTTGTATAAATAGGGGTGGAGGGTGGCCTCCTCCTTTGAAGGTTTGAGTTGCTCCTTTGAGCTTTACCCACATGAAGTGAGGCTTTGTAAACCTTCCACCAGAAATACAAAGAAATTTCTTTGCATCATTGTGAATTTAAATTCTGCATTTACATTATGTCTTTACTTTACATAATTTAAATTCAGCATTTACATTACGCATTTACTTTCCATAATCTACATTCATGCAATTTGGATTTGCCTCCTCCTTCTAAATGCTGATCTTGGATGTTTTGAGTGTGTTCATATGGTTTTACATCTCTTTTGCACTCTTTGATTGAGTAGAGATCATCTCTTCTTTCAAGTTCCAGTTCTGTCCAGAACTTGTTTTCGCGCAACAGTTAGTCTTTGATTTTTAGAAAAATCTAGAAAAATCCTTATTGAGTGATTCTTATTGGAGATTGTGCAGGACTCCTATACTCATCTGTAGAAAAAGTTTGGAGTCCACTGGTTTCACCGTTTGGGTGCTATGAAGTGAAAACCGAGCCCCAAATTTTCTGCCCGAAGTTTCTGACTGTCTGTGTTCATAGATTTATGATGATTTTTCTACTTGGCTTTTTGATCTGAATTTTGGTGGAGAGCTTCACGATTCATCTTCTCATAGGGAGAAAATTTGTCATAATTTTGTGAGCAGCAGAAACCCACCAACCTCCTATTCAAATTAAAGACAGATTCTGGAAATATCTGCTTTTGCTTTTCTAAAAGAGACTTTTGTGTTTTGGCTTGATCTCTTTTAGAAAAGAAGTATTTGAATTGATTCCTCTTTCTTTTGGACACTTGACAACCAGGATTGTGATTGAAAAATCCCTCACATATTTTATGGATAATATTCATGTAAACTAGGGATGCACATAGTTGTCTAGTCGTTCCGTTTTTCTTGGGTTTTCACGATTTCCCTTGCGCGATCTTTTCTCGGTTTTAGTTGGAGTATTTTGGGGGAAAATTTATTTGCGACCATTCACCCCCCCCCTCTGTTTGCCATCTCGATCCTTCAATTGGTATCAGAGCTGGTTTTGCTCTTCCATAGATCTTGACCGGTCTCAAGAGCCATGGCGACGGACAAATATTCCACCAAGCCTCCAATTTTTTCTGGTGTTGATTTTCCTTTTTGGAAATCCCGGATGGAGTCATACATCACTGCCCAGGGCTTCCTGATATGGCAGAAGGTGAAGCTCCCATATGAGGTTCCTGCCGATGATAACGTCACGGCCGGCAATATGGCTGACGTTGAGGCAAATGCTAAAGGCGAGGAACATTCTCATACTGAGGGACTCGGCCTGATGAGTATGATCGGTTTCTCACCTTCGCTCCATACGAGATTTGGGTAACCCTCGATGCTTACCATGAGGGCACTACTCAAATCAAGACCGTGGCGAGGACGATTCAAGCGAGTACAACAAATTTGAACAACCATTTGGTGAGAGTCTCGATGAGTGCTTTGGTCGGTTTACCAAGATTTTGAGCGACCTCCGGCGATCGGTTGTATATACTACGACTCGGACAATGCTCGGCATTTCTTGACCGCTTTTCGACCTTTGGGTTTGGGAGATGAAGGTGACCACCATCAAGGACACCAGCGATCTGTCGACTCGACTCTTGGCGGGCTTTATTCCGCCTCAAGACTCATGAGATTGATGTCGTCTCTCGGAAGGCGAAATCTCAATCGATGGCTTTGGTCACCGATCCCTTGGGTCCTCTTCTGGATTTTCTCTTGACTTTGCTACGGTTTTTCTCTCCGCTCTTTGCGATGTAGCGATGAAATTCGGAACAATTTCGAGAAAATGAGCTTGCTCTTGTCGCTCGAAAATTTTCCAATATTTACAAGAGAGTGAGAGAGGAAGAGAGGTGGCATGATCACTGCTTGAGTGTGGTGGCCCCAACCACATTGAGTGAAGCCGCCTAAGGCGGAGAAGGGCAAAACGACATCGTGGTTTGGGCAAAACGACTACACCGACAAGAACGCAACAAGAAGCCTCCGGTTCGTGAACCGTGGCGAGAAGAAATATCGCAACTTCTCCAAAAACAAGAAGCTCTTCCACGCGTCCTCGCCGCCCTCGGCGACATCAACCTCTCCGACACGGAGACATGGAGCGGCAAGGAGGATGATCTGCAAGAGAAGAAAGGCGGCGACTTCTCCGACATGTGCTTCATGGCGGCGCCATTGAAGTGGCGACTCCATTTGTCTGGCGACACGGATGAGGTACCCACCTCTGACGAGTTAAATGATGCCTTACGTAAATTAGGCAAGTTTCATGCTAAGGCTAGGTCAAGGTGTTACGAGTTAGAGAAGGAGGTAGATAGATTGTCTCGGGAGTTAGCTTCACTTAAATCATGTTCCTCGAGACTCGATAGTTGTACTCTCTGTGATGCTTTGCTTGAGGAGTTGGAGAACCTAAGGACCTGCATGATAGTGTGGTTTCGATCTTGAGGCTCTTAGGTCGAAGGATGCTAGTACATGTTCTCTTGATCCTATTCCTATTGATGATAGTTTTCTTCATACTCACACAAGCGCATCTTGTGAAAATTGCCCTAAGCTACTTTTTGAAATTGATGCCATGGGTTGTCACCTTAGGAAGCTTTTCGCTAGAAATGATGAACTTGAATTGCATGCTTCTAAGGACCCGGTCGGCTCATGTGAGGGTTGTAAGCAACTAAAATTGATAATGAAGCTTTGAATGCCAAGTGTGCGCAACTTGCTAAGGACTTACTAGTTAAGTCGGATAATGATTGCTACGTGTATTAGGGTTAAGGATAGCGTGGATAAGGTCCACATGAGCTTAGGAAGAAGATAAAGGCCCAGGTTGGTAGAATTAGAAATGCTTCTTGTGCTTCCTGTGAGTCTCTCAAATTTGAGGCAGCCGTGTATAGGGAACAATATGCACGCGTTGTTCAATCCTCTTCTTCTGGCTCTTCTTCTACTCCTTCCCCTTGCTCTTCTTGTGCCTCTCTCTTAGGGAGTGTGAGTATCTCATGAGCACTCTTGAGAAATTTGTTGGAGGCAAGAAGAAGCTCAATCTCATTCTAGACCAGTCCAAGGTTAGCAGATTCAATCAAGGTCTAGGATTTGATTACTTGGAGCACGCACGGGCGCATCCGCCTTCAGTTGTACGTGCTTCCAAGAGTGGTGAGATTGTGGTTGCTCCCACGGTGAGCACCCTTGTGTTTAGGTCTCTTGGTGTGGTCCATGGGACTTGACCGAAGGATGCTTCTCTGTTATACGCCTCTAACAAGGCAAAGTACACATGCACCATACTGTAAGAAGGATGGTCACCTAGTAGATTTCATTTTAAACAGCGCCAAGATCACCGGCGTGGCGTGTTGCTGCACTTAGGGTATTGAGGTCATCCCGGACTCGAGTGCTCCTAAGGCACTGCCGCTTCTAAACGAGTTAGAAAGTCTTTGTTTTGGGCGCGTCGGACTCGGTTTTCATCTTTGTTGATCGAGTTTTAGTCTGGAGTTGCTCGTGGTCGATCTTTCGCCGTCCTCTTGATATTCCTCGTTTTTCCCATCGAGGTGAATATCGCGGTGTGAGGTGTTTTCGGGTAGGAGATTTAGGCGCCTCATTGGGATGGTCCGGCCTTTGCACCACGGCCGGGCCAAACCGGTGGTGACTCAAGATCTTCCACTACAACTGCTTGCTTCTTCGATCTTGTTAGAGTTGAGCGTCGAGAGAGACACTAGAGTCGATCTTCTTCTTTTATGGCTGGTACTTTGAGGCGTCGTGTAATTGATATTGGGTTCCCAAGTCTTCACTTTATCCCGATCTTGAGTCTTCTCTTCGACTTGATTAGGTTAAATCGGATGGGGAAGGAGATGTTTGGATTGTTGACTCGGTTGTTCTCGCCATATGATTGGAGATTCTCGTTGGTTCTCTTCCTAGTCCGAGGCCCCGGTGATGAGTTGATCACCTTTGGGGATCGTCTTGAGTAGGGTCATTGCAAAAGGTATCATCTGCATTAATGAAAGTTTTATTCTTAAAGATGTTGCCTTAGTAAGTAAACCGCAATACAATCGCTGTTTCCTGACTTATCGATGACTCTTTCGAGGTAAGCTTCAAGAGTAATCTTGTAGAATCCTCGATTCATCGGGAGAGTTAGTTTGGGATTTCTAGATTTGGGAGAGTCTTTCGTGCTGATTTTTCTGTTTCTTGGAGACTCTCTTGGTGTTTGATTATACGAGTCCGTGATCTCTCCTTACGGCATAGGAGACTTGGTCACATTGGTTTTGATCATTTGACCGAGTTAGCGATGCGATCTTATTAAGTGGTTTGCCCAAACTCAAGATGGTCAAAGACTTAGTTTGCTCTCCTGCCGACATGGCAAGATGGTTCTTGCTTCTCATCCTCCGATCAGTAGTGATGGTGATGCACCAGACAGCTTTTACACATGGACCTTTGTTGGTCCGGCTAGAGTGTAGTCGGCGGGGAGGAAGTGGTATGTCCTTGTCATTGTTGATGATTTTCGAGGTATTCTTGGGTATTTTTCATGGCCTCGAAGGATGAGACTTTTTCTCACTTGAGGATTTGTTAGTAGGTTGTCTATTGAGCTCCCGGTGCATTCTGAGCTATCTGCTTGGTGATAATGGCGCAGAGTTCAAGAACTCCTACTTTGAGAGTTTCTGTGTGGAGTCAGGTTAGAGCATCGGTTCTCCTCTCCATCGTCCCTCAACAAAATGGCGTAGTGGAAAGGAAGAACGAGGACTCTGGTTGAGATGGCGAGGCGATGCTAGATGAGTCTGATACTCTAGGAAGTTTTGAAATGAGGCTATAGCTCTTGCTTGTCATGTTTCTAATCGCGTGTTTTTGAGAGCACATTTGCATCGCACTTCTTATGAGTTAAGGTATGGCGAAAGCCGGTGTTTCTCATTTTAGCGTTTTTGGTTGCAAGTGTTTTATCTTGAAGTCTGGTAACCTAGATAAGTTTGAGTCTCGTTCTTCGATGGTATCTTTACGGGTTACTCGACTTCCTCTCGTAGCTATAAGTGCAGGTTGTGATGCGAATAGGATCATAGAGACACGTGGCGTGACCTTTGATGAGGCTAGCCAGTGCTAGACACGATATTTCAGCTCTTCTTATCCCTCAAGAGACCATCTTTGTAGAGGATGAGGATGATGGAGATGATGGTGTTCCACGATCCGATCTCCTCTTCACTGTGGTGCCTCCTGTTTCCATTACGCACCTCGGGAAGATCGGCCTTTGCCTTGAGACTCTCCTTGATGAGTGGCTCTGTTCCTACCTCTTCTCCTCAAGAGGTAGAGGCCACTCTGCTACGGTCCTCCTCGCCACATTCAACGTTCTCATCCACTTGAGCAGATCATTGGTGATCTGTTTGAGCGAGTGTGACGCTCAAAATCAGGCTTATCTTTTTACCTTCACTCTTGCCTTTGTTGCCTCTTTTGAGCCAAAAGATGTTACTCATGCATTATCCGATGAATCATGGATTAATACTATGCATGAGAGCAGGAAAACTTTGAGAGGAACAAAGTTTGGCGGCTTGTAGAGCCCCCATCTGGTCATAATGTCATTGGGACCAAGTGGGTGTTCAAAAACAAGCGAGTGAGGATGGGGTTGTCGTTACAACAAGGCTAGGCTAGTTGCAGAGGGTTTCTCTCGAGGTTGAGGTCTTGACTTTGAGGAGACCTTTGCCCTGTAGCTAGACTAGAGGCTATTAGAATCTGCTTGCATTTTACGCATCCCGGGGCTTCAAGCTCTATCAAATGGATGTCAAGAGTGCATTTCTCAATGGCTTCATTGAGGAAGAGGTGTATGTCAAGCAACCTCGAGATTTGAGAACCCCAAATACCGAACCATGTCTACAAGCTTTCCAAAGCCTTGTATGGACTTAGCGAGCCCTAGAGCTTGGTATGAGAGGCTTAAGTCCTATCTTCTCGATCATGGTTTCAAAATGGGTATAGTAGACAAAACTCTATTCATCGAGACACGGGATTCTCATTTTCTTCTCGTCGGTTATGTGGGCGATATTATCTTTGGTGGCTCATCTCGGTCTCTTGTGTCTCATTTTTACGAGTGATGAGCACAGAATTTGAGATGAGTATGATGGGTGAGTTGAGCTACTTTCTTGGCTTCAAATCAAGCAGACTCGGGAGGGTACTTTCCTACACCAAGGTAAGTACACTCGGGACCTCTGAAAGCAGTTTGATATGTGCGATGGGAAGCTTTGTGATGACTCCTATGGCCTGCTAGCGTCCTCGAGCCCGATGAGGATGGTGAGCCTGTGATCAACTTCTTTGTTCCTCTCAATCATTTCTAGGACTTGAGCCAAAGTTAAGGATTCAGGTGATTGGTCTTCAAGAATAGCATCACTTGGATTTTGAGGAGGTGGAGGTGATTCATGACGAACATTGCGTCGAGACACAGATACTCTAGTAGCTGGATGTTGCGAACTCGCCTCTTTCCCCAAATTCTTTCTCAAGGATTTTGTTTTAGGCATCCTGCAACGATGACCAAGAAGAGACAGGTTATTTAAATGAGATTCTATTTGGTTTTAAGGCAACGTTTCGTTCTTTAAAATATTGTTAATTAAATTTTTCTTATTAATTAGGAGTTGTCACATCGTGAAATTTTAACCTAATGCCAAACATCCACAGCGCATCCCGGAAGCAATCTGAAAATTGTCAAACCAAACACACAAAATGAACCAAAACTAATATAATGGGTTCTAAAAACTTAGCCTAACATATTCTTATTCGGCACATCTATACCGGTCTTCATGGGCGACATTCATCTCTTCAAGATGGTTGTGAAGAAATCAGAACTTCCATTCACCCGAATTGTTTTAAGGAAAGAGAATTTTAATTTCAAAACAAAATGAATCTGAGGATAAGAAGAGTGTATTAAGAGCGAGGAAAGAATAGCAAAATCTATATTTTGCAAATATATACTAACCGGAAAATATGAATTTGAATTAGTTTATCTGATGCCAGCGACCATTCTATCTAGGGTTCATCCTACGGTCAATATAGCTCGATACCAACTATGGCGACCCCATTTTTATACGGATGCCAAAAATGGAAATCTAATGTGCTTTCATGATACTAGTCCTGGATCGATAGCTAGCACGCACATTTCAACACTTGGAATGCGGAAAGGTGAAGCTCTCATATGAGGTTCTCGATGAGAACGCCAAGGGCAATATGGGCGTTGAGGCAAATGCTAAAAGGGAGAACATTCTCATACGAGGACTCACCAGGAGTATGATCGGTTTTCACCTTCGCTCCTACAGATTTGGGTAACCCTCGATGCTTACCATGAGGGCACTACTCAAATCAAGACCGTGGGGGAGATTCAGGCCGAGTACAACAAATTTGAACAACGTTGGTGAGAATCTCGATAGTGCTTTGGTCGGTTTACCAAGATTTTGGCGACCTCCAAAGCGCCGGTTGTATATACCTGACTGGGACAATGCTCGGCTTTCTTGACCGCCTCGACCTTTGGGTTTGGGAGATGGGGACCACCATCAAGGACACCATGATCCGTGCCGACTCTTGGCGGGCTTTATTCCCGCCTCAAGACTCATGAGATTGATGTCGCTCTCGGACAAATCTCAATCGATCTTTGGTCACCGATCCCACCGGGTCCTCTTCGGATTTTTCTTGACTTTGCTTCGGTTTTTCTCTCCGCCTTTGCGATGTAAGGCGAAATTTCGGAACAATTTCGGGAAAATGAGCTTGCTCTTGTCGTCAAAATTTTCCAATATTTACAAGAGGGAGAGAGGAAGAGAGGTGGCATGATCACCCTTGAGTGTGGTGGCCCCAACCCATTGGCTTAACCGCCCAAGTCGAGAAGGGCAAGAACGACATCCGGTTTGGGCAAAACGACTACACCGACAAGAACCCAAACAAGAACCTTTCGTGAACCGGGCGCGAAGAAATATCGCCTTCTCCAAAAACAAGAAGCCTTCCACCGTCCCGCCGCCTCGGCGACATCAACCTCCGACACGGAGACATGGGCCAAAAGGGGATGATCTCAAAGAGAAGAAAGGCGGCAACTTCTCCAAAATGTGCTTCATGGGGCGCCATTAATTGAAGCGACTCCAATTTGCCTTGACAGGATGAGGTACCCACCCGCGAGTTAAATGATGCCTTCAAATTAGGCAAGTTTCATGCTAAGGCTAGGTCAAGGTGTTCGAGTTAGAGAAGGAGGTAGATAGATTGTCTCGAGTTAGCTTCACTTAAATCATGTTCCTCCCGAGACTCGATAGTTGTCTCTTGATGCTTTGCAGGGTTGGAGAACCTAAGGACCCCTGATGATAGTGTGGTTTCGATCTTGAGGCTCTTAGGTCAAGGATGCTAGTACATGTTCTTTGATCCTATTCCTATTGATGATAGTTTTCTTCATACTCACACAATGCATCTTGTGAAAATTGCCCTAAGCTACTTGTTGAAATTGATGCCATGGGTTGTCACCTTAGGAAGCTTTTCCTAGAAATGATGAACTTGAATTGCATGCTTCTAAGGACCCAAATCCTCATGTGAGGGTAAGCAACTAAAATTGATAATGAAGCTTTGAATGCCAAGTTGGAACTTGCTAAGGACTTACTAGTTAAGTCGATAATGATTGCTTTCGGTATTAGGTTAAGGATGCGTGGATAAGGTCCACGAGAGCTTAGGAAGAAGATAAAGGCCTAGGTTGGTAGAATTAGAAATGCTTCTTGTGCCTTCGTGAGTCTCTCAAATTTGAGGCAGGTGTATAGGGAACAATATACGCGTTGTTCAATCCCTTTCTCCTCTCTTCCTTCTTCTCCTTCCCCTTGCCTTCTTTGCCTCTCTTCCTTAGGGAGTGTGAGTATCTCATGAGCACTCTTGAGAAATTTGTTGGAGGCAAGAAAAGCTCAATCTCATTCTAGACCAGGTCCAAGGTTAGCAGATTCAATCAAGGTCTAGGATTTGATTACTTGGACGCAAGCCGGATCCGCCTTCGGGTTAAGTGCTTCCAAGAGTGGTGAATTGTGGTTGCTCCCACGGGAGCACCACCTTTGTTTAGGTTGCTGGTGTGGTCCATGGGACTTGACCGAATGGATGCTTCTCCTTTGCCGCCTCTAACAAGGCAAAGTAACATGCACCTTCCAAAGAAGGATGGTCACCTAGTAGATTTCTTTTTAGGCGCGCCAAGATCACCAGGCGTGGCGTGTTGTACTTAGGGGTACCGGTCATCCCTGCACTGGTGGTCCTAAGGCACCCCTTCTAGAACAAAGTTAGAGAGTCATTTTTTTGGGCGTGGGAACCTTTTCATTTTGTTAGAGTTTTAGTCCCGGAGTTGCTTGGTCGGCCTTCTCCTCTTGATATTCCTCGTTTTTCCCATGAGGAATATCCCGGTGTGAGGTGTTTTGGGTAGGAGATTTAGGCGCCTCATTGGGATGGTCCCTTTGCCCACCACCGGGCCAAACCAAAGGTGACTCCAAGATCTTCCACAACCCTTCTTGATCTTGTTAGAGTTGAGCCGAGAGACACTAGAGTCCATCTTCTTCTTTTATGGGGTACTTTGAGGCGGTTGTAATTAAATTGGGTTCCCAAGTCTTCACTTTATCCCGATCGAGTCTTCTTTCCGACTTGATTAGGTTCGCCGGGATGGGGAAGGAGATGTTTGGATTGTTGACTCCGGTTTTCTCGCCATATGACCGGAGATTCTCGTTGGTTCTTCCTAGTCCGAGCCCCGTGATGAGTTGATCACCTTTGGGGATGCGCTTGGTAGGGTCATTGCAAAAGGTATCATCTGCATTAATGAAAGTTTTATTCTTAAAGATGTTGCCTTAGTAAGTAAACCGCAACAATTCGCCTTTTTCCACACTTATCGATGACTCTTCGAGGTAAGCTTCAAGAAATGCTTGTAGAATCCTCGATTCATCGAGAGTTAGTTTGGGATTTCTAGATTTGGGAGAGTCTTTCGGCTGATTTTTCTGTTTTCCGAGACTCTCTTGGTTTGTTTGTTATCCCGGTATCTCTCCTTCGGCATAGGAGACTTGGTCACATTGGTTTTGATCATTTGACCGAGTTAGCACCCGGATCTTATTTTGGTTTGCCCAAACTCAAGATGGTCAAAGACTTAGTTTTCTCCCCGCCGACATGGCAAGATGGTTTTCCTTTATCCTCCAACAACCGTAGTGATGATGATGCACCAGAGCCTTTTACACATGGACCTTTGTTGGTCCCCTAAGGTGTAGTCGGCCCAGGAGGGAAGTGGTATGTCCTTTCATTTTGATGATTTTTAGGAATTTTATTTTTCATGGCCTCAAGGATGAGACTTTTTCACTTAGGTTTGTTGTAGGTTGTCTATTGAGCTCCCGGTGCATTACGAGCTATAATAAGGTAATGGGAGTTCAAGAACTCCTACTTTGAGAGTTTGTGTGGAGTCCGGTTAGAGCATCCCTCCTCTCCATCGCCCTCAACAAAATGGCGAGTGGAAAGGAAGAACGGACTCGGTTGAGATGGCCGGGCGATGCTAGATGATCCCTAGGAATTTTTTTGAGGCTATAGCTCGCTTGTCATGTTTCTTCGGTTTTTTGAGAGTTTGCATCCACTTCTTATGAGTTAAGGTATGGGGAAAGCCCGTTTTTCTCATTTTCGTTTTTGGTTGCAAGTGTTTTATCTTGAAGTCCGTAACCTAGATAAGTTTGAGTCTCGTTCTTCCGATGGTATCTTTCGGGTTACTCACTTCCCTCTAACTATAGGGTTGGAGTTGTGATGCAATAGGATCATAGAGACCGTGGCGTGACCTTTGATGAGGTAGGCCTGTGCTTGGACCTGATATTTCAGCTCTTCTTATCCCTCCGAGACCATCTTTGTAGAGGATGAGGATGATGGAGATGATGGTGTTCCACCGATCCAGCTTCCTCTTCACCGTGGTGCCTCCTTTTCCATTTCGACCTCGGGAAGATCCCTTTGCCTTAGACTCTCCTTAAATGAGTGGCTCTGTTCCTCCTCTTCTCCTCAAGAGGTAGAGGCCACTCCTTCGGTCCTCCCGCCACATTCAACGTTCTCATCCACTTGAGCGGATCATTGGTGATCCGTTTGGCCGTGGCGCTCAAAAAAGGCTTATCTTTTTTTCTTCCCTTTCCTTTGTTGCCTCTTTTGGGCCAAAGATGTTACTCATGCATTATCCGGATGAATCATGGATTAATACTATGCATGAGGAACAGGAAAAACTTTGGAAGGAACAAAGTTTGGCAGTTTGAGTCCCGGTCATAATGTCATTGGGACCAAGTGGGTGTTCAAAAAAAGGGAGTGAGGATGGGGTTGTCGTTCAACAAAGGCTAGGCTAGTTGCACGGGTTTTCTCGGGTTGAGGGTCTTGACTTTGAGGAGACCTTTGCCCCCGTAAGCTAGACTAGAGGCTATTAGAAATCGCTTGCATTTTCGCATCCGGGCTTCAAGCTCTATCAAATGGATGTCAAAGTGCATTTCTCAATGGCTTTTGAGGAAGAGGTGTATGTCAAGCAACCTGGATTTGAGAACCCCAAATACCAACCATGTCTACAAGCTTTCCAAAGCCTTGTATGGACTTAAGAGCCCCTAGAGCTTGGTATGAGAGGCTTAAGTCCTATCTTCTCCCATGGTTTCAAAATGGGTATAGTAGACAAAACTCTATTCATCGGACACAGATTCTCATTTTCTTCTCGTCCGTTTATGTGGGCGATATTATTTTGGTGGCTCATCTCGGCTCTTGTGTCTCATTTTTAAGTGATGAGCGAATTTGAGATGAGTATGATGGGTGAGTTGAGCTACTTTCTTGGCTTCCAAATCAAGCGGACTGGAGGGTACTTTCCTACACCAAGGTAAGTACACTCGGGACCTCCCAAACGGTTTGATATGTCCGATGGGAAGCCTGATGACCCTATGGCTACCAACCGCGTCCTCGAGGCCCGATGGGATGGTGAGCTTTGGATCAACTTGTTCCCTCTCAATCATTTCTAGGACTTGAGCCAAAGTTAAGGATTCGGTGATTGGTCTTCAAGAATAGCATCACTTGGATTTTGAGGAGGTGGAGGTGATTCATGAAACATTGGCCGAGACCGGATACTCTAGTAGTTGGATGTTGGAACTCGCCTTTTCCCCAAATTCTTTCTCAAGGATTTTGTTTTAGGCATCCGCCGATGACCAAGAAGAAAAAGTTATTTAAATGAGATTCTATTTGGTTTTAAGGCAACGTTTCGTTCTTTAAAATATTGTTAATTAAATTTTTCTTATTAATTAGGAGTTGTCACATCGTGAAATTTTAACCTAATGCCAAACATCCAGGCGCATCCCGGGAAGCATCAGAAAATTGTCAAACCAAACACACAAAATGAACCAAAACTAATATAATGGGTTCTAAATTACCTTCCTAACATATTCTTATTCCCAATCTATACCAGTCTTCATGGGCGACATTCATCTCTTCAAGATGGTTGTAAGAAATCGAACTTCCATTCACCGAATTGTTTTAAGGAAAGAGGAATTTTAATTTCAAAACAAAATGAATACGGGGATAAGAAAGTGTATTAAAACGAGGAAAGAATAGCAAAATCTATATTTTGCAAATATATACTAACCCGAAAATATGAATTTGAATTAGTTTATCCCGATGCCCCATTTTCTATCTAGGGTTCATCTTCAAATTACTCATAAATATAAACCCCCATTTTTAACGGATGCCAAATGGAAATCTAATCTTTCCAAAACTAGTCCCGGATCGATAGCAGCACATTTCAACACTTGGAATCACAACCATACAACAATTAATTAAGCGGAAACGAATAAATACAAAAGTTATTACAATTCGAGAATATAGCAAAAGAAGCAATAACCCGGTTTTAAGAACCGCGGCCGGCGAGGCATAAACCAGATAGAACACGGCAAAAGGATCCCCAAATCTGAAAAAGAGTCTCGGCCGCAACTCAACCACCTACATAATAAATTAGGCAAGGGTGAGTACTTTACGCTTTCAAAGAAACTTGAGCAAAGCCTATCATACATGCAAGCCATATCAAAGGAAAGGCTACTACGGTTAATTTGCATAAAGCAATTTCATTTGTAAATCTAGTTATTTGCAAACGGAATTTATAAGAGCAAGATTAATTGATAACAAATAAATAACATAAATAACACTCACACCTCCATGGCGTGGAGCGGTGAATCATGAATTCCGAAATCCAACAATGTCACCCCGACACAAAGCAGTTGCAAGACAAATGAAACCAACCCTTTTGAAAATAATAAAACATCTAACTCTGTTGCCAAGACACCCATGACCGGTCGGCTAATCAATTAGATTTAACTCGCGGGTGTACAACTTTACCCACAAGTCATGACCTTTTCTTTTTTGGCTTGTTTCACGACTTTCGGGTGACCGAATGTTCATGAAAATTTACATTATCTAATTTAACTTTGCACCGGCGGACGTTGGACCCATACCATTATAGAAGAACTCGAGCATAGAAATGTTGGAACTTCCCAAGTATGGCTAAGTTGTATTGGGTGTGGCTCCCAACACCTCGGGTGGGCACCCGTCGAGCAAACCTTAAAAAGGAGTGCCCGCCTTTTCTTGCCTTCCAAAATGCAAAGTTAAACTAGATAACTTAATCGGTTTAAGGCTGCCCCATCCCGACTTGTGGTTTGTACGGTTTTCTTGGATCATACAACACGACGTTCGGTCCTTAATTAAACACGGGCAATAATCTCCCCCACTACCGGCAATTCCTTTTCGCCAAGGCTTTGCCAATAATCGCCCATCAAAACATAGTTTCATTTTGGGTTTTAATCAAACTATCCCAACCAATGAAACATTTCCAAGGTTTTAGAAACAATTTTAATCTGATCATTTACATCATTGATTCTAAAGCATGGCTAGGCATAAATAATATGAACGCATATACCCATGATGACATTAAGTAGTGCCTAACCTTAATCTAAGGTTGTCAAGGTTCACATGTTCAAAATCATCAAAGGAGATTAGGAAACAACAGGTATAACTACAATCCACAACATAGCAATTTACATAAAATAAAGCATGCATAAAACAATTTGATGCACAAAAGGAATATAAAAACTGGGGTCAATATGGTCAAAGGATGCTTGCCTTGCTTAATTGCGAATTTACGAAGGCAGGATTGGGTTGGCAACGGCAACCGGAATCAACAACGCGGGTTCTAACGCCGATCAAGGAAATAAAGCAAATAATGAACTTCAATAAGGGCAAAAGAAAGGAGATAGAAAGAACAAATAAAATTCTTCACAAAGAAGGGGTTGCTTTTTATGAATTTATTAATCTTATTTTCTTAATTCAAGATGCTAAAATAGTTTAGATTAAATAGAATTAATCATTAGTTGCAAGATTTCATCGATTTACTATTCATAATACATTTCGATAACTTTATTACTTATGGGTTTTGCTCTATTAAGATTGATTGGCAAGATAACATAAGAATATTTCCTCGATTATTGCAGATTAAATCCTAAAGATCATTTCTAAGCTATTCTTTACATAATTCGGATTTAGATAAGCTGCTTTGCGAGTTAATGAAAAAGCTTAAACCATCACGTTATATTAGGAATGAGTAGCTCTTTATCATTAAATGATTTTGCTTAGAATTAGCTCATGCAAGTTAAATCTATTGATTTAGGCTACTGACTTAGTTTACATGATATTTGAGAAGGTTCTGGCGATAAAAATAGCTTAACTACAGGTTTCATCATCCTTACCGATCCATTTTACAAAGTTCAGAAACCTTAACACTTAAGGTTATTTGGCTATTAGGATTTGCATGCACAACATGACGAAATATGGTTATTTCTTCATAATAAGATGATTTATACTTTGTATAACAATTCTAAGCTGATTCCATGAATTTTAGGCTTTGGCTGATACATTATATTCATTGGTTAAAATGCTAATATGATATTAAGGTTTATATTACAAGAAATCGAATTGGAAATGTGCGTTAACAATTATCACTTAAGGTTATTTAACCTTGGGATTAATATAACCTTAGCAAAATGAGATTATCTTTTCCTAGCGGTAGTATATACTTTGGAGAGTGCTCTTGAGCTAATTTCATAAGTTTTATGATTTAGATGAGATATCATATTCATTGTTGAAAAGGCTTAAGTGGTATTGTAAATTGGCGTTATTCGGAACCCAAAAGCGAAGTAAAAGGTTATCGCTAAGGGTTTTGGGCTAACAAAATAATATGAAAACTTTAATGGAATAAGATTCTTTTTAAGAATATGGTAGTATAAACTTTGTACAGTGTTACTAAACTGATTTTACTGATTTTAGTACTTGGATGAGTTATTTTATCTTTGTTGAAATAGTCTAAATGATCACATTTGCAACCTTAAATAAAGGTTTCATATTGAGTTTATTTACATTATACAAGATCTTTAATTCATTTTTCGGCATTAGCAGGTAGCAATCCTAGGAATGTTTCAAAGCTGGTTTGGGATTATTTTAACTTCAATTGCAATAGATTATCTATTTAATCATTGTTACAATTAACGTTTCCTTTCATTAAAAGGATGTAACTTAAATCTTGTCTCAACCATTTTTGCATACATGGATCCTTACAGATTTAGGAATCTAATACAAATTACATTATCATTTTGTGAGCCTTTATGCTAGTGTTTTGCTAAGGGCCATGAAAGGGTTAATTAATGATTATGGCTAAATATATCAAATTGAGTTCAACATTAGATGATTCTACATAGTTGAGTTTACTATGATTCCAGAGGCAAACAGGAACTTATTTTATCATGCTATAATTTACTATGCATAGATTTGCATTAAAGACCATATTATGGTTTTAATCAAAGTTCTATTTGAATAAATGTTTGATTCGGAAATTAAGTATTTCGCATATTAAAACGTTCGATTTTATATGGTTATACAAATTTATTTTGGAAATTGAATTGATATTTCAAGAGATATTCAAGATTGAGTCTTACTCGGTGTTGGAAATTAAATTGGAAATTGGAATACGCCTTGACGAGATAGCGCCTTCACCCTTTCCTGGAAGCTCCTTGCCCTTCGGTTGGGGTAACGAAGGGTCCCGATTGGCATAGAGACAAAGCAGAGCACCAGCTAGGGCTTCATGGCGGGCACTCGGGACTTTCCGGCCTTCCGGACGGCACCGGGAGGGAGAGCTCGGCGAGGTGAGTCCGGAGCCGAATTCGGCCGGGAGAACTTCGGGGGGCCTTTGAGGGTTGGGGCGGCTAAACGGTGCAAGCCGGAGAAGAAGAGCAAAAGCATTAGGGTTAAGGGGAATGTGAGCATCGGGGAGTACTAAGGGTTCCATTTTCGGGCTAATGAAGTCGGAGACTTAGGAGAACTCTCCCAGGGTTTGGGGAGAAGAGGCGCCAATTCAATGATTTCAAGGAGATGCTAAATTTTTTGGCAGGATTTGATCACTAGGGAGTATAGATGGTGTATCTAGAAGGTTTGGAAATGGCTTGCTCATTCTCTCGAATCAAACCCCTTTGAGCTTAGGGCCTGGAAATGGGCGGGGATGGAGTTTCATGGGGAGGAGAAAGAAGGAAGAGGGGAGGAAGTAGGCGCCCTTTTGATAGCCAAAAGAATAATGATCGAGGAAAGTGGAGAATGAGCCGGTTTGGTTGGGATTGGCTCGGTTGTGCTTTTCCGAGGCGACAAGGAAGAACAGGGCGGTTGGGGCGAGAGGGAGTGAGAACTAGCGTCGGCATCCGCTTGAGGAAAGGGTGAGGCCGCCAGTGGATGAATGGAGAGCAGCTGAATCGAGCTTTTGGGGGAGAGTTCGCCCACTCGTCGCCAGCCAGGGGAAGAAACAACCGCGAATGGGGCCCGGGTCCACGGTCAGTGAAATGAGATGAGTACAGGAATTTATTGGGCTGTCAAATGGGAGTAGAAAATATCCAAACTTTTTGACCAAGGTCTTTGAATAGATTTTGATGCCTGGTAAAATTTTGAGGTTAAAATGGATTACCGAAAAATTGATAATATTCTGACAACAGTGATTACTCCCAATTTCTTGTTTCGGATTCCTATTTTTGATTGAGATCAATTGAAGTCTATTATTTTTGAAATTTTGTTTTTCTAAAGGATTTGGTCTCAGAATACTACTGTAAAATTTTCAGCTCAAAATATGCTTCCATTATTTTATGAAAATTCTGACATTGCAATTTTTTTTTAGGGTTTCTGTTTTTAAATTTGGAAAGGTCCTAAATTATATTATTAATTTTAAATTTTATCCCAAGATTTATCTTGCACTGAGAGTTTCATGATAAAATTTTCAGCTCCATTTGAGTTTTATAAATATTTTATAAATTCTGACAATGCATTGTTTTGATTTAAAAGTTGACTCTTTATTTTATTCCTTCATTTCTCCATGTATGAAATATCATTTTATGGCTAAAATAATTTATTTATATACTCATGGTCCTCATGGCAATCTTTCCAAATTTTTACATTTTACATTTTTGCCTTTTCTTTTCCATTCTTTATTGCTCATTTGTTTACTTTTTTTTGCAACACAAAATCCAAGAAAATACAAATAAAAAAATATTCAGAAAATCCAAAAATATTCACAATAAACTTTCCATATTACACTACCACTGTTTTAGGATTTTCGGATGTTACAAATCTACCCCCTTACAAAAATCTGGCCCGAGATTTGTGGATCTAAAAAAGTCGGGAATTCTTTTGGATGATCTTCACGTTCCCATGTTGCTTCATCTTGAGTGATTGCTCCAATGGACCTTCAACATCTTATGGGACTTGTTTCGGTGGCGCTTCTTCGAGGATCGATTGGGCCTCGATAAGATAAATCGGTGAAGGTCGATGTTCTCCAAAGTAAATTCAATTGGAACACGAAGGCACTTTTTGAGTTGCGATACATGAAAGGCGTTTGGAACTTGGATAGTTGAGGGGCAATTCCAACTTTATGCCATTCTCCCATCTTTTCAAGAATTTGATCGCCCAATATATCGAGGAGCCGTTTTCACAATCTGAAACAAACTCCCGGACGGCGATACTTTTAAATAGACATGATCACCAACTTTGAAACTTAGTTCACGGCCGAATTATCGGGAAACTCTTTTGCGAGGCGGGCTTCCTTCAATCGCCCGATCATATTCTTACTTTGTTGGGCTTCTTCGATAAGATCCGGGCCGAAAAATTTCCTTTCTCCAACCTCGGACCAAAAAGAGGAGTTCATTTTCTCCCCATACAATGCTTCAAATGGCGACATTTGAAGACCCTTGAAATTGTTTTATAGGAGAATTCCAATAAAGCGAGACTCTTCTCCCAATTAGTACCATATGAAAGCACACATGCTCGAGCATATCTTCCGATTTGATTTACTCTTTCGGTTTGTCCATCTGCGAGGATGATAAGAAATTTGAAATTTAATTTAGTTCGAAGACTATGCAAACTTTCCCCGGAGAAGTAAATTGGGAGCCTCGATCGATACAATAGTTTTTGGGAAACCGGCGGCCACAATATTATCCATATATAGCTCCAAAGTTTGTCCCGTGATATGTGGTCTTGGCCGGAATAAAATGAGCCACTTTTGTTAACCGATCAACAATGACCCATATAGAATCATTTTTTCCTAGTCTTGGGAAGGCCTAATAAAATCCATACTAATATCTTCCCATTTCCATTGGAATTTGTAGGGGTTGAAGGAGACCAGCAGGACGTTGATGTTCCTTTGACTCCGGACATACATCACATTCAAAAACATATGCAGCAATTTCCTTTTTTCATGCCCCCCAATATTCTGTTTGAGGTCTTGATACATCTTTGTGCTCCCGGGGTGAATAGAAAGAGGAGACTCATGAGCTTCCTTCAAAATCAACCTTTTGAGTTCAAGATCATTTGGGACATATATCGATTTCCTCGATAATTACCTCATGAACTTTCAGTTGATTCAATTCCTTCTTTCAATTGTTTTCTAATTTCAGCAATGGCTTCATCCTTGAGTTGAGCGGTTTTATATGAGTTTCAGAGTTGGCTGCACTTGAAGCAACAAAGCCTTCTTCAACTAAACCCAAATTTAGTTTGAATTCATTTTGGTTCAAAGACGGAGATGAAAAGACAATGAAGTTTTATTAGAGCATCGGCTACAACATTAGCCTTACCGGGATGATAATGAATGCCAAGATTGTAGTCTTTAATTAACTCTAACCATCTCCTTTGCTTGAGATTTAAATCTTGAGTGAAGAAATACTTAGCTTTTTCAAATAGATTTCCCGATTGCCAATAAGATAATGTCTCCAAATCTTGAGCATGAACAACGGGCTAACTCCGGATCATGGGTAGGATAGTTTTGCTCATGCGGGGTTGACGGAAACATATGAAACTTTTCTTTCTTGCATTAATACACATCCAAGGCCATGTCGTGATGCTTAATATACCTCAAAGCTCTTATTATCGGGTATGATAAGTTCCTGTGGTCAACCTTTTTAAGCTCTTGAAAACTAGCCTCACATTCGGGGTCCATTCAAATTTCTTTTCCTTCTTTAGCGGTTGGGTCATGGGTCGAGCAATTTTGGAGAAGTTTTCGATAAAGGGCGATAGTATCCCGCTAAACCAAGAAAACTTAACCTTAGGAAGTTGGCGGCCCATTCTTGATATCTTGGATCTTCTTGGGATTAACTGAAATTCCACCATTAGAAAGAATATGCCCAAAAATCGACTTCCTTTAACCGAAATTCACATTTTTGAATTTGGCATAGAGTTTATGCTCACGGCTTTCCAAGCACTAAATGCAAATTTGAGTATGCCTTCTTGGTCTTGGAATAAATGAGAATATCATCAATAAATACCACTTAACTTATCCAAATACTCCATTTTGTTCATAAGACACATGAAATTAAGGAGCATTTGTATGTCCGAAAAGACATTACGGATATTCATATAACCCATAACGAGTGGTAAAAGCTTTTGGAATATCCTCGGGTTTGATTTTCAACCGATAGTACCCAAGTCTCGGATCAATCTTAGAAAATACCAGCACCATTCAATTGATCAAAAGATCATCAATGCGAGGAAGCGGATACTTGTTCTTGATGGTGACTTTTTAAACCGATAATCTATGCCATCGAGACCACCGTCCTTCTTAGGAACAAATAGCCTTTGGGCGCCCCATGGAGAAGAGCTAGGCAATGAATCCTTTATTCAATTGATCCTTGAGTTGTTTCTTCAATTCGCTAAATTCGATGGCAAGCGTAAGGGCGCTTAGCAATGGGTGTTTCAGAGCAAGATTAATGACAAACTCTATATCCCTTGCCCGAGGCATTCCGGCAACTCATCTGGAAACACATCGGATATTCACATACCCTTTGGAACTTGACTCAATTCGGGCCAAGGCGAACAAAGTGAAGGTTGTTGAGTTGGAGTGTTATTGATGGGTGGCACTTGGATCCCACTTGGACTAATAAGGAGATAGATCGATTAGCACAATCTATTTTTGTGCTTGGATAACCAATCCATACCGAGGATCACATCCAACCAAGTTTCAATAACAATGAGATCAGCATGAAAAGATACTCTTAATTTTCAATGCATACCTGGAACGAGTTTGAGGTTTTCATAGTTGCTCAGGAAAAATTATCATTCTTGTAGGAAGTAGTTCATCTTGTAGTTCATGTTGCTTGACAAACTTCTTGGATATGAAGGAATGTGATGCGCCAGAATCAAATAACACCAATGTCCACGAGGAACAAGGAATGTCCCTAGTACCCTCGGTGCTTCATGAGCTTCTTCTTTTACATGATGTAGGCGACCACAATTAACACCTTGTGATGCCATGGATGTTGACTTGGGACCTTTGATCTTCCAATCACTCGATATTTATTTGGGGATTGTTGTTGAGGACAAGGTTGTTTAGAACTCGATAAGCCAAAGGGTCGACTTGAAGTGCTAGAGGATGGTCTTTTGGTTGTGGTGGAAGAACTAAGGATTGTTGAACCTTGCCGATTGCAACAAACGTTTTTTGAAGGATGATCACTTTGCGATTGTCGGGCTATCCATTTGGCCGCTTTCCTTATTACCGCTTGCATACCATACTCCACTCGGATGGCTTTATCAACTAAGGTTTGAAAATCATGAATATCTTGGGATTAGCCCATTTGATTTCTTCATTGGTGTTCCCTAAAATGCTCAATTTTGAGCTTCATTCGATACTTTAAGTAGCATAAGGGATAGGTGATTGAAGCGGTGTAGATATTCCATCCGATAAGTCTTCTTGCTTCAATTCCATAAATTCTCGGACTTCAATAACACTTGTAGGAATGTGAGCTCGGGAAAGGCTTCTTTAAATTCTACCCAAGATAAATCTTGTCCCGGGAAGCATCGCTGATGATTTTCCCACTGATTCCGCCCTTGTAGATGTGAAGCATAGAGGACTTTCTCATGGTCCTTTGTCCAAAATAAAGCTTTTCTCGATGGAACGGACCAATCATCGGCGTCGAGAGGCTCCATGAGGAGAAAGTCGGGGAAGTTTTAAACTCTTCTAACTTGGAGTAATCGGTGCGCCAACATTTCCATCCCTAACTTCCTCGATGGGCAACATTTTGCACTACTTGTTGGAGTAAGATTGCATCAACTTTCTTCCTCTCAATCATTTCTAGGACTTGAGCCAAAGTTAAGGATTCGGTGATTGGTCTTCAAGAATAGCATCACTTGGATTTTGAGGAGGTGGAGGTGATTCATGACAACATTGCGCCGAGACACGAATACTCTAGTAGTGGATGTTGGCGCCCTTTCCCCAAATTCTTTCTCAAGGATTTTGTTTTAGGCATCCCGCCGATGACCAAGAAGAGACAAGTTATTTAAATGAGATTCTATTTGGTTTTAAGGCAACGTTTGTTCTTTAAAATATTGTTAATTAAATTTTTCTTATTAATTAGGAGTTGTCACATCGTGAAATTTTAACCTAATGCCAAACATCCACAGGCATCCAAGAATGAAAATTGTCAAACCAAACACACAAAATGAACCAAAACTAATATAATGGGTTCTAAAACAGCCTAACATATTCTTATTCGCACATCTATACCGGTTTCATGGAGCGACATTCATCTCTTCAAGATGGTTGGAAAAATCAACTTCCATTCACCCGAAATTGTTTTAAGGAAAGAGGAATTTTAATTTCAAAACAAAATGAATCAGGATAAGAAGAGTGTATTAAAACGAGGAAAGAATAGCAAAATCTATATTTTGCAAATATATACTAGCCGGAAAATATGAATTTGAATTAGTTTATCCCGATGCCAAACCATTCTATCTAGGGTTCATCCTACGGTCAAATAGCTCGATAAACTATAAACCCCATTTTTAGACGGATGCCAAAATGGAAATCTAATTTCTGGATTTAGTCCTGGATCAAAGCTAGCACGCATTTCCCTTTGGAATCACAACCATACAACATATTAATTAAGTGGAAACGAATAAATACAAAGAGTTATTACAATTCGAGAATATAAAAAGAAGAAAACCCGAGTTTGCCCAACCGAACCCTTGAGCAACGGCGAGGCATAAACTCCAGATAGAAACGGCAAAAGGATCCCAAACTCGGCAAAAAGAGTCTCAAGCACGCTAACTCAACCACCTACAAATAATTAGGCAAGGGTGAGTACTTTACGCTCAAAAAGACTTGAGCAAAGCCTAAATCCTACATAAGGAAATATTCAAAAAGGGGAAAGGCTACTTCGGTTTTTTTGGTTTTAAACGAATTTCTTTGGGAAATCTTTTTTCCGGTTTTAAGGGAAGATTTTGGGAAAAAATTTAAATTTGCAAAATTCACCCCCCTCCGGCTTTGGCCCTTGAATCCTTAATTGGAAATCCAACTGGTTTGCCCTTCCAAAAGCCGTTCAAGACCAAATGGCCAACAAAAATTTTTTTTAAAAAATTTTTTTGGGGGTTTTTTTTTTTTTGGAAACCCCTTTTTTTAAACCAAGGGGGTTCCCAAAAAAAAAAAATTTTTTTTTGGGGGGGTTTTTTTTTTTTTTTTTAAAAAAAAATTTTTTAAAAAACCCCCAATTTTTTTTCCCCCCCCCGGGGTTTGGGCCCTTTTAAAAACCTTAAAAAAAGGGGCCCCCCAAAAAAAAACCCCCAAAGGGGGGTTTTTTTTAAAGGGGGGGTTTTTTTCCCCCGGGGGGGGGGGTTTAAAAAACCCCCAAAAAGGGGGGTTTTTTTTTTTGGGAATTGGACCCCCCGGAAAAGGGCCCCCCCCCCCCCCCCAAAAAAAAAAAAAAAAATTTAAATTTTTGGGGGAAAATTTTTTTTTACCAAAGGGGCCCCCCTTTTTTTTTTTTTTTCCCCCCCCTTTTTTTTGGGGGAAAAGGGGAACCCCAAAAAAAATTTTTTTGGCCCTTTTTTTTTAAAAAAAGGGAAAAGGGGGGTTCCCCCGAAAACCCCAAACCCCCCCGGGTCCCCGGGGCCAAACCCCTTTTTTTTTTTGGAAAACCCAAAAACCCCTTTTTTTTTAAAAAAAAATTTTCCAAATTTTAAAAAAAAAAGGGGTTTTCCCCCTTTTCCCCCCCCAAAAACCCCCCCGAAAGGGAAGAAAAAAAAGGGATTCCCCAAAAAAAAGAAAGGGGGTTTTTTCCCAAAAAATTTTTAAAAAACCCCCCCGGGGGGGGGAAAAAAAACCAGGGAAGAAGGGGAAAAAGAAAAAAATTTTTAAAACCAAGGGAATTGGGCCCCAAAATTTTTTTAGAGAAAAGTTAAAACCCTTTAAATTTTAAAAATTTTTTAAAAATTTTTTGAAAGGGGGAAAGGGTTTTTTAAAAACCCAAAATTTTTTCCCCCCCGGGGGGGGGAGGGTTGGGAAAAGGTTTAAACCATTTAATTTTAAAGTTTTTTTTTTAAAATTCCCTTTGGAAAATTTTTTCCCCCCCGGAAATTTTAAAAGGGGAAACCTTTTTGGGGAATTTTCCCAAAAAAAAAATTTTGCTTTCCCCAAGGAAAATTTAACCAAAAATTTAAAAAAAAAAAGGGGGTTTTTTTAAAAAAAAAATTTTTTTTTTTTTAAAAAAAAAAGGGGGGGGGGGGGGGAAAAAAAAAAAAAAGGGGGGTTTAAAAAAGGGAAAAAAAGGGGGTTTTTTTTTCCCCTTTTCCCTTTTTCCCCCTTCCCCCTTTTTTTTTAGGGCCCGGTTTTTGGGAAAAAAAGCCCTTTTTTTTTCCCCTTTTTTTTTCCCCCTTTTTTTTCCCTTTTAAAGGGTTTTAACCCTTGGAAAATTTGTTTGGGGGGGGCCCTTTTAATTTTTAAAACCCCGGGGCCCTTTTTCCCCTTAAAAAAAAGCACCCCTTTTGGGGGAATGTTTTTTAAGGGGGGGGTTTCCCCCGGGGGCCCCGGGTTTTTTTTCCCCCAAACCCCCCCCCGGTTAAAAAGGGGGGGGGTTTTAGGGGGGGTTTTTTCCCCCTTTTTTTTTTGGGGTTTTGGGGGGGGGGGGGGTTTGGGGGTTTTTGCCCCGGGGGAAATTTCCCTTTTTTTTTTGGGGGGCCAAAACCCCCCTTTTTAAAATTTTTTTTTTTTTGGCCCTTTTTTTCCCCTTTTTTCCCCCGGGGGGGTTTTGGGTTTTTTTGGGTTTTTTTTCCCAAGGGAAAATTTTGGGGGTTTTTGGAAGGGGGTTTTTTTTGGGGGGGGGAAAAAAACCCCGGGAAACCAAAAGGGGTTTTTTTAAAACCCCCCTTTTTTTGGGAACCCGGGAAAGGGCCCTTTTTCCCTTTTTGGGGTTATTTGGGACCCGGTTTTAAAAAGGGGGTTTTTTTTTTTTTTTTGGGTTTCCTTTTGGGGGCCCAATTGGGGGGGGGGGTTTTATTTTTTTCCCCCCAAAAAACCCCCCTTTTTTTTTCCTTCCCCGTTTTCCCCCCTTTTAAATTTTTTTTGGGGGGCCCCGGGGGGTTTTTTTAAAAATTTTTTTTTTTAAAAAAATTTTTTTTTAAATTGGCCTTTGAAAACCCCCTTTCCGGCCCAAAAATTTGAACCCCGGGGGTTAATTTTAAAATTTTCTTTTCCCCCCAAAAAGGGGTTAAAAGGGGAAATTTTTTGGGGAACCGGGGGTTTTTCCCCTTTTTTTTGGGGGTTTTGTTCTTTGGTTTTTTCCCCCTTTTTAAATTTTCCCCTTTTTTTTTGGGGGGTTTTTTTTTTTTTTTTTTTTTAAAATTTTTTAAAAAGGGGGTTTTTTTTTATTTTTAAAAGGGTTTTTTAAAAAGGGGTTTTTTCCAAAGGACACCCCCTTTTTTGGGGGGGGGGGTTTTTTTGGTTTTTTTCCCATTTTTTAAATTTTAATGGGTTTTTCCCCCCTTTTTCACCGGGGTTTTTTTTTTTTGGGGAAACCCTTTGGGGGAAAAAAGGGGTTTAACCCCCAAGGGGAAAACCCCCTTTTTTGGGGTTTTGGGCCCCTTTAGGGGGTTTTTCCTTTTCCCCCCAAAAGGGGTTTTTTTGGGGGGCCCTTTTGGGAAAAGGCCCCTTTTGGGGAAAAGGGTTTTTTTTAAAAAAAAAGGGGAAAATTTTTAACTTTTTTGGGCCATTTGGGGAAAAGTTTTGGGGGCGGGGGGGTTTTTAAAAAGGGGTTTTTTTTTTTTTTTTTTAAAATTTTTTTTTTGAATTTTTTTTTCCCCCAAAATTTTTCCCTTTTTCCTTTTTGGGGGGGTTTTTAAAAAAAATTTAAATTTAAAATTTTGGTTAAACCCAATTTTCCCTTTTTCCCCCCGGGAAAATTTTGGGGAAAAAAAGGGGGAAGGGTTTTTTTTTCCCCGTTTTTTTTTTTGGGGCCCCTTTTTTTTTTTTAAAAACCCTTTTTTTTTTGGGGGGGGCCTTTTTTTCCCCTTTCCCCCTTTTTCCCCCCCCCCCCCCAATTTTTTTTTCCCCCCCGGGGGGGGCCTTTTAAATTTTTTTCCCCGGGGCCAAAAAAATTTTTTTCCTTTTTCCTTGGTTTTTTTTTTTTGGAAAAAAGGGGGTTTCGGGGTTTTTTCCCCTTTTTCCCCAAAAACCCGGGGGAAAAATTTGGGGGGGGGTTTTTTTTTTTTTTTTTTTTTTTTTTAAAAAAGGGTTTAAATTGGGGTTTTAAAAAAAAAAAGGGGGGGGGTTTTTAAAAAAAAAAAAAATTTGGGAAATTTCCCTTTTTTTTTTTTCCCGTTTTTTTTTAAAGGGTTTTTTAAAAAAATTTTGGGTTTTAAAAAAAATTTTTTTCAAAAAAAAATTTTAAAAAAATTTTTAAAAAAAAAAAAATTTTTTTTAAAAAATTTATAAAAGGTAGGTTTTTGGAAAATTTTTTTTTTTTAAAGGGGAAAAAAATTTTTTTAAAAAAATTTTTTTCCCTTTTTTTTTAAAAATTTTGGGGGCCCCCTTTTTTTTTAAAAAAAAAATTTGGGGGAAAAAAATTTTTTTTCCCTTTTTGGCCCAAAAAAAAAAAGGGGGGGGGGGGGGTTTAAAAAAAATCCCCCAAAAAAATTTTGGGGGGAACCGGTTTAAAAACCCAAACCCCCCCCCAATAAAAAGGGGGAATTAAAAAAATTTTTTTTTTTTAAAAATTTTAAAAAAGAAAAACAAAAAAAACCCCAAAAACCCCAAGGGGGGTTTTAAAAAAATTTTAAAAAAAAAGCCAAAAAAATTTTTTTTAAAAATTTTCCCCAAAAAAAAATTTTTTTTTTGGGGGAAAAATTTTTGGGGGAAAAAAATTTAAAATTTTTTTTTTGGTTTTTAACCCCTTTTTTTTTTAAAAATTTTTTTTTTTTTGGGGGAAAAAACCCTAAAAAAAAGGGGAAAAAAATTTGGAAAATTTCCCAAAAAAAAAAAAAAACAAAAGGGGGCCCCTTAGAAAATTTTTTCCCCTTTTTCCCTTTTGGGCAAAAATTTTGGGGTTTTTGGGGTTTTTTTATTAAAAATTTTTTTAAAAAAGGGAAAATTTTAATTTAAAAAATTTTTGGGGAAAGGGGAAAAAAACCCGGGAAAAAAAAATTAATTTTTTTTTAAAAACCCCCCAAAAAAATTTTAAAAAATTTTTTTTTTAAAAACCCAAAACCCCCCAAAAAAAAAAAAAAAAATTTTTTTTTAACCCCCCCCCTTTTTTTTTTTTTAAAAGGGAAAACCCCAAAAACGGAAAAAACCCCCAAATTTAAAAAGGGAAAAATAAAAAAAGGTTTTAAAAAAAAAAAAAAAAAAAACCCAAAGGGGCCCCCCAAAAAAGGGGGAAAAAAGGGGGGGGGAAAAACCCGGGGTTCCCCCGGGGAAATTTTAAAAAAAAACCCCCAAAAAAAAAAAAAAAAAATTTAAAAGGAAGGGGGTTTTAAATTTTTCCTTTTAAAAAAAAAAAAAATAAAAAATTAAAAGGAAAAAACCCCTTTAAAAATTTTTAAAATTTTTTTTTTTTAAAATTTTTAAAAAAAAAATTTTTTTGGGAAAATTTTAAAAAAATTTTAAAAAAAATTTTAAAAACCCCCCAAAAAAAAAAGGGGGGGAAAAATTAATTTTTAATTAAAAACCCCCCAAAAAAATTTTTTAAAAAAAACCTTTTTAAAAAAAAAAAATTGGGAAAAACCCCCCCCCAAAAAAATTAAATTTTCCCGGGGTTTTTTTTTTTAAAAAAAAAATTTTTTTTTTTTTTTTTTAACCTTTTTTTTTTTTTTTTTTAAAAAAAAATTTAAAATTTTTTTTTTTTTAAAGGGGGCCCCCCAAAAAAAAGGGAAAAAAAAAGGTTTTTCCCCAAAAATTTTGGGGGGGTTTTTTTTTGGGTTTTTAAATTTGGGGGAACCCTTTTTTAAAAAAAAAAAAAACCCCCAAAAAAAAACCAAAAATTTTTTAAAAAAAAAAATTTTTTTAAAATTTTTTTTAAAAAAAATTTTTTTAAAAAAATTTAATTTTTAAACCCGGGTTTTTTTAAAGGAAATTTAAAAAATTTAACCAAAAAATTTTTTTTTTTAAAAAAAAAAAATTTTTTTTTTTAAAAAAATTTTAAATTTTTTTTTAAATTTTTTCAAAGGGTTTTAAATAATTTTAAAAATTTTCCCAAAAAAAAAATTTTTTTGTTTTTTTAAAAGGTTTCCCAATTTTAAAAAAAAAAAAACAAATTTTTTCCTTTTTTTTAAAAAAAATTAAAAAAAAAATTTTTTAAAAAACCAAAAAAAAAAAAGGGGGGCCCAAATTTTAAAGGTTTTTTTTTTTTAAAAATTTTTTAAAAAAATTTTTTAAAAAAAAAGGGGGAACCAAAAAAAAGGGGGGAAAAAAAATTTTTTAAAAAATTTAAAAAAAATTGGGCCCAAAAAAAAAAAAAAAAAAAAAAAAGGGGGTTTTTTTTTTTTTCCCCCTTTTTTAATTAAAAATTTGCAAAAAAAAAAAAAGGGGTTAATTTTTGCCCCCGGGGAAATTTTTTCCCCCGAAACCCAAAACCGGGGGTTTTTTTGGGGGCCCCAAAAAAAAAAAAAAAGGGGTTTCCCCGGGGAAATTTTTAAAAGGGTTTGAAAACCTTAGGGTTTTGGGGAAAAAGGGCCCCAAAATTTGGGAAAGGGAAAATTTTTTTTAAAAATTTAAAGGGTTTTTTTAAAATTTTTTTTAAAATTTTTTTTTGGGGGGGAAATTGGGAAAAATTTTTTTAAAAAGGGAAAAAGGGGGTTTTTCCCCTTAAAGGAAAATTTTTCAAAAGGGGAAAACCTTTTTTTTTTTTTTTGGGGAAAAAAAAAATTTTTTTTAAAAAAAATTTTTTTTTTTGGGGGGGAAAAAAAGGGGGGGAAAAAGGTTTTTTTTAAAAAAGGGAAAAAACCCAAAAATTTGGGGGGAAAAAAAAATTTTGGGGTTTTAAATTGGGGAAAAATTAAATTTTAAAAATTTTTTTTTTGGGGTTTTAAAAAGGGGTTTAAAAAAAAAATTTTTTTTAATTTTTAAAAGGAAAAATTTTTTTTTTTTTTAAATTTTTAAAAAAAAAATTTTTTAAAATTTTTTTAAAGGGGTTTTTAAAAAAAATTTTGAAAAACCCTTTAATTTTAAAAATTTTTTTAAAATTTTAGGGTTTTTTTTAAAAAATTTTAAAATTTTTTTTAAATTTTTAAATTTTTTTAGGTTTTTTTTTTTTTTTTTAAAAATTTTTAAAAACAATTTTTTTAAATTTTCCCCTTTTTTTTTTTTTTTTTTTAATTTAAAAAATTTTAATTTTTTTTTCCCAGGAAAAATTTTTTTTTTCCCCTTTTTTTTTTTTATTTTTTTTTTTTTTAAAAAAAAATTAAAAAAAAAAAAATTTTTAAAAAAATTTCCTTTTAAAAAATTTTTTTTTTTTTCCCCCTTTTTTAAAAAAAATTTGGGATTTAAATTTTTGGAATTTTTTTTTTTTTTTTTTTTTTTTTTGGGCCTTTTGGGGGGTTTTTTTTTGGGGAAATAAAAAATTCCTTAAATTTTTTTTTTAAAAATTAAAAAAGGTTTTTTTTTAAAAAAAATTTTTTTTTTGGGAATTAAAAAATTTTTTTTTTTAAAAATTTTTTGAAAAATTTTCCGGGACCTTTTTAAGTTTTCCCCCAAAAAGGGATTTTTTTTTTAAAAAAATTTTTTTAAAAAATTTTTTTTAAAAAAAAAACCCCCCCAAATTTTTTTTTTTTGGAAAATTTTAAAAATTTTTTTAAAAAAACCCCCCTCCCGGGGGGCCCCCAATTTAAGGGCCCTTTTTTAAAAGAAAAAAACCCCCCAAAGGGGGAAAAACCACTTGGGTTTTTGGGTTTTTTCCCCCCCAAAAAAGGGGGTTTTTTTTTCCCCTTTCCCCTTTTAAAAAAAAGGGGCCCCGGGGTTTTTGGGGGTTTTTAAAATGGGGGGGAAAAAAATTTTTTTAAAAAAGGGTTAAAATTTTTTGGGGGGGGTTTTTTTCCTTTTTTGAGAATTTTGGGGTTTTAAAACCCCGGGGGGAAAAGGGACCCAAAAAAAAAAAAAAAACCCCCCCCAAATTTTTTTTTTTTTTTAAAAAAGGGGAAAAAGGGTTTTCAAATTTCCCCAAAAAAAAACCCCCCCCCCCCGGGGGGGGTTTAACCCCAAAAAAAAGGGGGGGGGGGTTTTTTTAAAAAAATTTGGGTAAGGAAAAAGGGTTTAACCCCTTTTTTTTAAATTTTTTTTTTAAAAAAAGGGGAAAAAAAAAAAAAAAAAACCCTTCCCTTTGCCCAAAAATATCCAAACTTTTTGATCAAGGTCTTTGAATAGATTTTGATGCCTGGTAAAATTTTGAGGTTAAAATGGATTACCGAAAAATTGATAATATTCTGACAACATGATTACTCCCAATTTCTTGTTTCGATTCCTATTTTTGATTGAGATCAATTTAAGTCTATTATTTTTGAAATTTTGTTTTTCTAAAGTATTTGGTCTCATAATGCTACTGTAAAATTTTCAGCTCAAAATATGCTTCCATTATTTTATGAAAATTCTGACATTGCAATTTCTAGATTTTTAGGGTTTCTGTTTTTAAATTTGGAAAGGTCATAAATTATATTATTAATTTATGAAATTTTAACCCAAGATTTATATTGCACTGAGAGTTTCATGATAAAATTTTCAGCTCCATTTGAGTTTTATAAATATTTTATAAATTCTGACAATGCTTTGTTTTGATTTAAAAGTTGACTCTTTATTTTATTCCTTCATTTCTCCATGTATGAAATATCATTTTATGGCTAAAATAATTTATTTATATACTCATGGTCCTCATGGCAATCTTTCCAAATTTTTACATTTTACATTTTGCCTTTTCTCTTTTCCATTCTTTATTGCTCATTTGTTTACTTTTCTTGCAACACAAAATCCAAGAAAATACAAATAAAGCAACCAATATTCAGAAAATCCAAAAATATTCACAATAAACTTTCCATATTACACTACCACTGTTTTAGGATTTTCGGATGTTACACTCTTGTATCTTCTTGCCTCATGGTGGGACATACACTTTCTTTGTGTGTATGTGCGCTCGATTCGAGCTTCTCCTCGCGTCTCTCTCCTCGCGGTGAAGCGCATCTTCAGTACCTTCGTGCTACCATTGATTATGGTATTTGGTACTCTTCTTCTTCTTGTCTATCTCTTAGAGCCTTTTAAGATCACAGACTTCTTTGTTGTAGGATAGATAGGAAGAGCACAGCACTTGCCAATTCATTGGCACTTCTCTTGTTTCTTGGTCATCTAAGAAGCGGTCCGATCGCCTGATCCACCGGCGAGGCGAGTATGTTCTGCAGCCGATTCTTTGTAGCAGTGCTCTGGATGAGATCGACCTTGCGGGACTTTGGGTTAGAGATAGAGAGTGTTCCACTTTTACGTGATAACATACGCTATTTGCATTGCCAAGAACCGGTCACGGCACTCCGGACCAAGCACATTGATATTAGATATCACTTCCTTAGAGACCATGTGGAGAAAGGAGACATAGTGCTTGGTTTGTGGAGAGTGACCACCGGTTGGCGATATCTTTACCAAGCCTTTGGATAGCTCTAGGTTTGTTGCCCCGAGGAGTGAGCTTGGTGTCGTGTGTCCTTACGGCTTATTGTGAGGGGGCTGGTTTGTACTTTATGTATTATATGTATATATTTTCTTCCATTTTCCGTTCTTTTGTCTTGTTACGGGTGCTATGGGTTTTCTTTTCTAGAGTTAGAGTTCACTTCACCTAGACTTGGCATGCCTCGGCATGGACCTCTCATCTTATGCTTTAGGATGCTATTCTCTTCTTCTTCTCGGTTGAGCTCACTCACAGTCTTGTAGGTCTAGCAGGTGTTGGGCCCCAGGTAGGCAGGTCATGTTTGCTCTGGGTGGAGTTTGAGAGCTAGCTTTCCTTTGTCGATCATTGGGGAAGATGAGGCGAGTTTGAGCCTAGTGTTCTCTGCTATCTTTTCTATACTCTATAGTCACCCAGTTCGCAGTTTCTTGACTTCTTCCCTCCATTACGTGTTTCGGCTTTAATTGAGTTCTTTTGACCTTTCTTGAGCTTAATCTTGCTAATAACTCAATTTGAACCAGATTTGTGCTTAAAATGGAGTCACATGTTGAGGGAGTTTAAGAATCATCTCATTCATTGCATATAGACTTGATTTTTCATTTTATGAGCTTTGTCTATTATGCAATTGACTCAATCTTCATGTAATGCACCTTGCTACATCTTTTGAAGAAAATCACTAGCTTCAGGTTGTCCAAGTTCATCCATCATGCTAAGCTTGTTAAAATTTGAAAATTGAAAGTTTTAATGAAAAACTTGATGAAACATGTTGCTTTTTCTTACTAAGTTTAGTCTCTAGAGGTATTTACCATGATTTGTGAAATTTTGGAGTTCTCTAGAGTCCCTATAGCAACTTGGGTGAAACTAGCTTGATCCATACTTGAGTCCTTCCAATTGCTCATATGTGCTAAAATGAAAACAAAAATTGACTCTTTTGTGCAAAATTGATCTCAACACTTTGCATTCACGAGACTGCCTCCCATTGCACTTGGGATGAACTTGGAATGCATCGTGTATGACCAAGACCATCCTCTTAAGAGTTCTTCTTGAGATGGTCGAAGATGGCATGAGTCAATTACTCTTGAAAAATGCAAATAAACAAAAAAACATATGTGGGTAAAGAATACAAATTATGTCAAACATTTGCACCCGCTATGTCTTTTCAAATACTAAGGCAAAAATCGCATTATATAGAAAATGAGCTCGAAGGACCTTGTATGCACTTCTAGATTTCCCAAAGTGTTGAGTAGGTTGAACTCTAGGTTTTCCATTTGATCCTATGAGTGGTGTTTGCTTCTAGCTTTGAAACTTTTGCTAAGTTTTGCACTTGTTCCAATCTTGTTAAAATAAAATCTTGTAAACAAAGCTTGTGAGCAAAATGAATTTGTTCTTAGAGACATCCAAGTTTAGTCATTTTCTAAATTGATTAGCTTGGTGTCATATCTTGTCATTATGATCGGTTGGATAATCTTCAAAGCTCCTTAGGTTGCATCTCATGCATACATATTCAAGGGGATAAAAAATTTTTTGACTTATTGATGCCTATATTGCCAAAAGGGGGAGAAAATGTAGAAAAGGCATCTTCAAAGGAAAAATTCTAATCCACCTTGATTCATATGATCTTTGTGACAATTGCAAATTTTTATGATCATAAGCATATTCGAGTGTTCATTGTGAGTTTTATTAGATATTTTAGAGCTTTTGTGGAAAACTTGCTCTTTCTTTTATATTGCTCTAAAATCTTTCTAGCCAACTTGGTCATGATATTATTTCCTTCTCTCTGGACCGAGTTTGGCTTTGCATTCAAATTGCTTTCTTCTTCTCCTTCAAACTCAAACTTATGCCTTTTCATGTGTTTGTCAATATACTCATCAAGGGGAGATTGAAAGACCATGTGGAGGTTTATCCTTGTGTGTGATGAATAATTGACAAGTGTTGAGCTTGGTTTGATTGAAATTGAGTTTGATTTGAATTGGATCTTCAAATTGAAGCAATTTGAGTGTTGGTTGCTTTTTCCTAGTGCTCTCTTAGGCACAGAAGCGTGCCTTAGGACCATTGGCGCAATTATGATTGATTAATGATTGTGGGATAATCATTGAAAATATTTGTGGGCATTGCTATGTGAAAGGTTTTTCCTTGTCTTTGATGGTTGCTTGAGGCGGTGCTAGGTCATGGTGGGCGGAGGATGACCGGGACTAGGCGAGGCGTCGGAGGTCCGAGACGGTCGGGAGATCGCGGGAAGATGATCGGAGGCGTGAGTCGGGCAAGCCAAGAAGACAAGGAAAGGAGATGATGCTAGCTAGATGCGCGTGGATCAATGAGGGCCGTCGGATTGCGGTCTAGTTGATAGGTTAGCGGGTCTAGGTAGTATGCTTTGAAAACCGTGCAAGAAAACCGGTATGTGTGTGGGTTTTGGGTTAGCCCTTGCATGGCTGTGTGAGTGGGTTAATCCTAGCCCTTAGATGAGTGTCCTAGGGTTGAGGACTCATCCAAGGGTGGTAGGTGACCCAAGAGTTGTATAAATAGGGGTGGAGGGTGGCCTCCTCCTTTGAAGGTTTGAGTTGCTCCTTTGAGCTTTACCCACATGAAGTGAGGCTTTGTAAACCTTCCCACCAGAAATACAAAGAAATTTCTTTGCATCATTGTGAATTTAAATTCTGCATTTACATTATGTCTTTACTTTCATAATTTAAATTCAGCATTTACATTACGCATTTACTTTCATAATCTACATTCATGCAATTTGGATTTGCCTCCTCCTTCTAAATGCTGATCTTGGATATTTTGAGTGTGTTCATATGGTTTTACATCTCTTTTGCACTCTTTGATTGAGTAGAGATCATCTCTTCTTTCAAGTTCCAGTTCTGTCCAGAACTTATTTTTCGCGCAGCAGTTAGTCTTTGATTTTTAGAAAAATCTAGAAAAATCCTTATTGAGTGATTCTTGTTGGAGATTGTGCGGGACTCCTATACCCATCTGTAGAAAAAGTTTGGAGTCCACTGGTTTCACCGTTTGGGTGCTATGAAGTGAAAACCGAGCCCCAAATTTTCTGCCCGAAGTTTCTGACTGTCTGTGTTCATAGATTTATGATGATTTTTCTACTTGGCTTTTTGATCTGAATTTTGGTGGAGAGCGTCACGATTCATCTTCTCATAGGGAGAAAATTTCTCATAATTTTGTGAGCAGCAGAAACCCACCAACCTCCTATTCAAATTAAAGACAGATTCTGGAAATATCTGCTTTTGCTTTTCTAAAAGAGACTTTTGTGTTTTGGCTTGATCTCTTTTAGAAAAGAAGTATTTGAATTGATTCCTCTTTCTTTTGGACACTTGACAACCAGGATTGTGATTGAAAAATCCCTCACATATTTTATGGATAATATTCATGTAAACTAGGGATGCACATAGTTGTCTAGTCGTTCGGGTTTTTGGGTTTTCACGATTTCCTTTGCGATCTTTTCTCGGTTTTAGTTGGAGTATTTTGGGGAAAATTTATTGCGACCATTCACCCCCCCTCTGTTCGCCATCTCGATCCTTCATATTGTGATCCACTTGGTTTCTATTGCATTTCACTTTATACTTCGTTGCAATCGGGGTAATATATTGCACATGTCAGAAGGAGATCCGATGGTATGGACAGCGAGAGAAGCGTCACGATGAGAAAATTCCTATCCTACATCAGATCCTACTAGCTCCCAAGTCTTTCTTAGCCTTGGAATGGCAACAGATGGCCTATTGCCTCTTAGAGCATCTCCAAGGGAGCCCTAAATAGGTTGCTAATTGTAATTATAGGGCTTTGATAGAAAAAAGCACTCCACGAGAGGTTGTATTTTGAGAAAAATTATCAAAATAGGTTTAGGACTCGAGCCATGTTGCTATATTTAGCAACACTCCTCTCTGCCCTATCGATAGAGCACTTTAATGAGCGCCGTGCAGTGCCGGTGCCCCCCTCGGCATCCAGGACCTCAACTACCCTTCCATCATCGTATACGACACAGGCCCGGCCAGCGATGCGGTGCGGCCTGCGAGGTCAAGAATGTCGAATTTGCCGACACGTACAGCCGCCGTCGTCCAAGAACGGCGTCAGGTGGCAGTGGCGCCTAGGGCGTTGGCGTTCGGGAGCGTGGGCAGAGAAGGAGTTCGAGTAAGCTTGGTGAGGGCCATGCGGTGGCGCAAACTACGTTCGACGCCATTGTTTGGTCCGACGGGAACCATCGGTGAGAGTCCTCTCGTCGTGAAGACGAGGATGAATGAAGGATTGGAGATTTAGGGTCTAATTGTTGGAGTCAATAGCTATCTTGGGTCCTAATTTTTTTAGTTTAGATCCTATTTTGAGGTATAGGACTCTATTTTAAGGCTTGACTATTGGAGATGCTCTTAGGTAGCAATAGTAATATCAACCATTGGATCTCTCAAAATAGATATGATGTGCACCTTAAAATCTCCATTATTATTAAGGCCCTATTTATTTAGGCTTAGCCTTTTTGTTTATAGTTTAAAGCCAATTTTTGGCTTAAACAACTTAAAAGTGATAGCTTTGTACATGATAGAGATGGGTAATTTTACCTAAATTTAGTGTTATTAGTCTAAAACCAACCATCAATAAGCAAAAAAAACCCTCTCCAATGGCTTTTAGCTTTTAGTTATATGAAGGCTTATGACTTTTAAAAAGCTCAGATAAAAAAGCTACTCGTTTGTTTAGGTTTTAGCTTTCTAGTTTTTAAGTTGGTAAAAATGCCCAAACAAACAGGGTCTAATGGTGTGTTTGGTTGCTTGTACTAAGTGATACATGTATGAGATGGTTCAAGAAAAAAAGCCATTCATGTGTTTGGTTGTTTGAATGGAACCGATTCATCATAGATGGTGGGATCTGATTTAAGGAATATTTCCTAGAATCTTGAACCATTTCATTCACCCAAAATAATAAAACTAAATGGTGCAGAATCATCCTATCCCATTCAACCTCATACCACCAACCAAACACACCTAATAGAATCATAAAAAGCGAGTAGCACATATCAATTTCGAACAAAACCAGAAATACAGGATGAATTCAGTATATCACGTTGTACTAATCTTCCTAACAGATGCAGAACTGATTTCTGCCAGTGCAGAATGTCACGCATCATCCTTAATTAGCTAGCTAGATATATATATATATGCACTTCGTTACCAGAAAGGCAGAAACGTTCATCACACCACTTCAGATAGAGGGCCATATATATATATATGCATGGAGTGAGGGCAAACCCAGGAGCTTGAGAAAGTGGTTGCGATATTATTCTCGCTTTTGTGGCTAATATTATGTGATAACATATTCGGATGCGACGAGAATATTATGTGATAACATATTCGAATGCGACGAGGATATTATGTGATATCAGAAATTTCTTCCAACAGATAGGCACATATATCGGCATGCACCCCCAGGAGGAAGAACACATCTCACCTTGCAAACACTCATCTCACCTGAGAACCAAGACTGTCGGTGGCCGCCCAGCCGGCGAGATGGCCGACCGCCAGCCGGACGAGAGCTACAACAGCGTGCCTATTAGGGGAAAGCGGATCGGATACGGATCGGATAGGGATCATCCATATCCTACCCTAATTTATTTTGTCGGATATCGGATCGGATCACGGTAAGACTAGAATACGGTCGGATAGTCGGAACGGATCGGATATTAATAGTCGGGTAGAAAAGCGGTAATCGGGTATCATACGGACGGATAGTGAGCGGATCTGGGATACTAAATCGGGTAGCATATAAAATACATAAATTAAAGCATACGATGAAAATAACCTAACTAACACATAATTGGAGACATAATCCTAACACAAATACACGAGTACAAATAACTCAAACATAAAGTCCTAACTAATACATAGCTGGAGACATAATCCTAACATAAATACACCAAATACAAATAATTCAAACATAAAGTCTAACATAAAGTCCATTTACACAAATAGTCCATCGTAATTGTAAAATTTTAATCTTGTAGATACCAGAGAGTAATAATTATCATTTAAGTAGTTCTTGAACTATATGTAAGTTCGAGAGATTTTGATGCATACAAAAATCCAAAGCCTACAAAATCGACTAAAGGAATATTTACAGTATAATGATGTTTGAATTTGGGTGTAACATCGAAAAATGCATTTAAATAAAAATAAATATTTTGAATTTGAATGTTATTATTTCTGAGTTTTCTTGGTATTATTGGTTTTATTTGAATTTTCATTGGAATTGTGCTATGTAAGAAAAATCAGTAAAGTGAATTGATGAATGGATAATAGTAAAAGGTAAAAGTAAAATCTTGAAAAATTTATATTAAAATTTTTAAACCCCAGGTAAACTTTTTACCTGGTGAATTTTATTTTTACAGCATGGTAAAATTATTAATATTGGAAAAGATCAACTTTGACTAGAAACAGTGTATCATCCGAATTAATGAAAATATTCGCTATTTATCTTAAGCTGGAAAATTTACCAAAGCACCCTTAATACATTATTTACCTCTGGTAACAATATCAAGAAATTAACAGGTTGGATATGGCTCCAAATAATTCAAAAACAGAAGCTAGTAAATTCTGTAAATGTAATGTCAGAATTTTTATAAAATCCTGGAGAAATATATTGAGCTTTAAATTTTACATAATAATACTTTACTCAAATATATTTGAAAAATAAAGTTTCAAAAATATCTGAAAATATTTATATTGTCTGATAAATCAAATTCAGAAATCAGAAAATTGTGCAGAGCACATTGTCAGAATTTTAATAAAATATGTGAAAATTATTTTAAACCGAAATTTCTACAGTATAAATATAACTGATAACCCATTGTACAGAAAAATTCTCACAAAATCTGGAGTGACGGAAGACCATATCATCGAATCCTCTGAAAGCTCAGCTGCTATCGGGTGAAAAACGGATACCGATAGGGTATCCGAACGAACCGAAAATTTGGGTATCACCGTCCCATATCCGACCCGAACCCGACCAGACGCGAACGGGTAATACCGAATCGAACCCGACCTGGCGGGTACCATCGGGTTTTCCATAACCCGATCTAAACCGGGTCGGTGCCCGTCGGGTAATACCGACCGATTTCACCCTAGTGCCTATTGTCACGGATGACTTGAACGATTTTGATCGGGTATATATTTTCTCTCTCTACAAATTTTTTAACAGCGAAAATTTCATGAGGGGCAACTGCTTTCGTTATTTTCGATTGGCATATGTAATTATGCGGCAAGATCAACGGATTGTCATTTCCCGTTTTCATTTATGGAGATAGAGGTAGTAAGTAAGACAAGATAACAAATTAGGTCCTATTTGGAAGCATAGTTTTTCAAAATTATGGTTTTAATATACTATGGTTTGTAATTGTTTTGTCATGAATACCATGGTTTTACCAAACCCTTTGAAACCATGGTATTCTTTGGAACTACCAACTATTTGGATGCAACATCACAAACCATGGTATTTGAGTGGAAATAGGCAAGCTAGCTAAAACCATAAAAACTTTAGGTTGGGGTGGAGTTTCAAATACTCCAAAAATACCATGGTATCTACTAAACCATAGTTTTTAATACGAGTTTTGACATGATAACCAAACACCTTATGGTATAAAATACCATGATTTAACCATAGTATTACTTAGAAACTATGAAAATACATTGCTTCCAAACAGGGCCTTAGCTGCGGATCTTTACTGAAGAGTCAGCATCAACCGGTAGTTCGAAAGTTGTAAGAGGGAAGAACTAGGATAGAACTTGGGGCTCCCTGACCTACACGATAGAATCATCCTATAAAGAACTAGCATCCCATACGTCGTTTAGTGTACTGTGTGTATACTTTATGGCCTCTTTGGGTTGAAAGAATTTCATAGGAAAATAGGGATCCAATTCCTATAGGAATTGGTACTATTCATTAACTTAGGAAGTCAAGTCACCCTTTCAAATCCTAAGGATCACTATTCCTTTCATATGATTTCATAGGACAAAATACGATCTCACACTGGATGGAAAAATTGTTGTGATTTCCTGTGCCTCATCCAAACACCAATTACTTTTCCTGTATTTTTGATCCAGGACTATGGGAGGCGAAGGCAACCTCGACTTCGGCGGGTATATTTAGCATCTAGCGTCGCATTCTTCTGCTCCTCCTTTCCATAGGGAACTGCTTATAATTGCATAAATATTAAAGTATAAATGAATAGTAGGTAATAATTATTTACCTCTTCACTTACTTTAAAATTTGTATAATTTGTACAAGGAAAAAAACATTGAAGCACCGCTTATATTTCATTCGTGCAAGCCATGTCATTAGTCACCATGATTAACATCTGTTCCATAGTAATGGTGAAAAGTGTCTTCGTCAGAATGCATACTTTCTGACGTGGATGATGACTTCATCCATGTAAGCGCATTCGGTATGGCGAACACAACCCGAGGCGCGACCCGCGGTAACGGCGTGTAAGCGGGTCGGGGTTAACCGACGACAAGTTCAAGGTGGCAATGGTCAAAGATGACGATGGTGAAGACACCAGCACAGGCTGTGGTCTACTAGAAATGATAAGGACCATGGAGTAGGCCTTCAGGCTTCAGCTGTGAGAACTTCATGTCAGTCAGATTCTAATAAAATAGACTTTTAACATCCTTCAGAGGTACCAAGATATCTATCGACTTAGTACCAAGAGGTACCAAATGTTTAAAGGGTGAGCAATGCTTTAATGCTTTCCTCCCAATACAAGTTGTATAAATCTTAAAACAAATAAAGAGGTAAGTAATCACCATCTACCATTGATTCATGATTTAATATTTGTGCAACTATCAAAAGAAAAACATGAAAGCACCTCTCTTAAGGGCTAAGGCAGCAAGAGTTTAAAAGTAATTTGGTGGTATCCGACAATATAGATGGTATAATAATAGTAGCATTGGATGCATGTTTTATCAAAATTATTTTTTGTGTTGTCACAGATAGGGGTGAAAACGGGTTGGATACGACCGGTCGTAGGTCATCCTATATCGTACCCTAATTATTTTTTGGATACTGAATCACGGATCTGGTACTAAAAATCAGGTAGGATCTGGATACGGATATTCTGACGGGTAGAAAAGCGGATACGGGTACAATACGGATAACGGGTAGTTAGTCGAATAATGCATAAACACCAGCAACAACCCTTTCTTACTAAAGAAAGGAAGAAATAGATAGGTGTAACAAGCAATTAGCACAACATAAAATAGAGTTTCACATCAATATCCAACATTTACACTTTACACATTAGTTCCATCATTCCATTTTGAAGAATGTCCCTATTATAATGTATTTAGTACACTTTGTGCTCAACATATAAGGTCACCGTCGTCATGTAAACATATAATAACATTTTGCATGTTTCACTTCTATTCTGATAGAAAGATAGATAGGATCATAGGAACTAACATTCTTCATACAAGATAGATATCCTATTTCTGTCAAGTGTCAAGTGTGAGGATTTTAAGGTTCCGCAGGAATCCAATGTTAGCTGGAATGTTTTCAATCAAATTACCAGCCAAAACCTACAGGAACAAAAAGAGACAACATAGTTCACTATCAAGCCACCATTATTCGAAAAAAAACAGAGATAAAAGAAGAATCATAGCATGGAAATACACATCTCTAATCAGATAATCCATGGTGACTTCTACCAACAAGAACTCTTACAAGTCTTTGCATGTTCACAAATCTGCCAACTTCCTGGGGAATCTTAACTGCAACATAAAAGAGAATCAGTTGGTTTTGCTCCAAATATATGCACTAGCTCACAGAACCAAGAAAAAAAAAAAAAAGTGCGCAGAAAAGTGTACTCGCACATGATACTGCTGTGCTTATAAAATAAAAAAGTAACAGGCAACTTCCAACCAGTTTCTTGCTAACTACATACCAGCAAAGTAGAAAATCAAACACAAACATTGCAAATTACAAGATATGAAAGAGCTTTTATTCACTTGTGATCCATTAATGTCCATTGCAACCTAAATGGAATAAATAACTACATGAATCTGATTACCTATCTTGTTGTTTGTCAAATCCAGAGTTCTCAGGGAATTCCCCACTTGTAGAACTTCATTTGGGCATTGCGCCGTGTGGGGTGGCAGCGCCAGGGACTGCCACCGCCAAATTCGGCCATGGAACCGAGCAAGAGGCTGGCAACTATAGCAATATGTGTGGGAACAACCCACTTTAATCATATCAGAACCTTCTCAGCTAGGAAGCATTATTAAATCAAAGTCTTCCAACTTCTCAGCCAATTCAAGAATCCTGTGTCCTAAAGCTACCAAAACTGGTCTTCAACATTGTGCTCAGCAGGTTCCTCCCGGATTAAAAAGCCAGAATAGAGGAGTAAGCTGTGAAAGACAAAAATGGCACAAATCAATAGAAACATATGCAGCTGCTGGCCTGCTGCATTAGCAGCACGCAGTGTGCAACTGTACATTAACTGTGTGCAAGACTTGATATAACAACATTGAGTCAGTAATAGGTGTATAGTATATAATCTCTGGGTTTGGGTTCATGAAGAATGTCCTTGGACAAAGGTTGCTGCATCATTGTTTCAACAATGGAGTCCATATCCTGGGAAAGACAAAGAACATAAAGCAATTGGTTCATAATTTTATAAACACAAGATAAACTAACTGCATTCTAACATCAAGCATTAAGTTAACTTCATTAGCTTTCTCAAGAAAAGAATCTTAAACTAACGAATCTCTCTATACCAGTACAACATCCTAATTTTCCATCCCTTCAAAGTGCATCAATTGGATTTCAGCATGACATTTTTTACCAGCATAATCTGAGCATTATCGCTCTCGCATTCTCTAAATTATCTCATACCGTTTCTAATTTCTACTGACCTCACATATTAAAGTAATTATACCTGCGCCCCAACGAACTCCTCGAACTGCTTCACGAACTCCTCTCCATCATCGCCTCGTCGTCCAGCTCGCTGATACCCCCGGTGGCCGTCTCGAGCCCCCGCACCACCTCCCGCGTCTCTCACGTCAGCTTCTAAAGCGCCTCCGACGCGTACGCTCCCCTCGGCGCCGCCGGAGCAGGCTGCTTTGCCGCGCGCCGCCTTGGCGCCTTGGGTCGGGCAGTGCCATCCCCAGCTCCTTCACCGGCCTCGCGTCCCCCGATTCCGATGCCGACGGCCGGATCCCGGCGGCGGTGCGAAGCCAAGGTGACGATGGCGTGGGGGCTCAGCCGAGGCGCTCGGTGGGGAAGCTGCACCAGGAAGTTGGGTTGCATAGGGAGGCCGAGGGCCGGAGGACGTAGATCAGGCGGCGGCGGCGCTCGGGATTAAAGGCGGCGGCGGTAGGGGGAGATGGAGAGAGAGGTGGAGTCGGGATCCACGGAAGAGAGCATGCCCGAAAAATTACATCATGCATATGCTCCAATTACCTTTGACACCGGAGGAAGGGCAACCATTTAGCATCTGAAGTCACACAGATTTTTACGTCAGTTCTACCATGGCTTCTCTTCTGCCATCCAAAATCTAGTTACTTGATCACTGAAAACATACTGCTTGGGCAGTTTATATTATGGCAACTGAAACCTGAACAGATTTGTAAGGAGTTCAAAATAACAGAGAGCAAAAACTCGGATGGAAAATCCAGCTTCTTTCATCACAGCAGAGAGTCCCTGTAAGATTTACAGCAGCCTCTGATGCAGCTCTAAATCGGAAGGCATCCTGTTGGAAATAATCTTGTTTTAATAGTTGATTGGAATGGAGTGAGTTATTGCGTTGCCTGTATGTTGGAAGAAATGCATAATTAGGAAGTAATGCATGATTAGGGAGGATTGGTATCGATGAGTTATGGCCAGGATTGGTTGCCAAAATTGTATGCATGAGCTATATTTAACTAGCACCTGATGTGAACTAACATTTGAGTTTTGGTGTGAGTCCATACTCCTATACGTATGCATACATGTGTTTGTGAGGAACACAAGAGAGGATGTGATTCCCTAGTGAGAAATATAGGAAATCAGTAAGTGATTTCTAACAAGATATAGAGGAAATCAGTGAGTGATTTCTAACACAACCCAAATTTCTGTAGTGAGTTTAAAGTAAGTGCAAGGATTACATATGAAACAACCGTAAAATTTATTCACCTTAACTCAGTCATTTACATTGATTCATCAGTCATCAAGTTTAATAAATCTACTCTGATTCATTGCATATATTAAATATTACAGAGTTGTTTAATTGAAAGAAATGTATTAATCAAAAATTTAAATTTACATGATGTTTACAAGAATGAATAATTACAAAAGCAGAAAATAAAAATCATCATCTCTAAAACCTTCTATCATCTAAATCTTTGTATAACATGCAATAAATAAAAATATTGTAGTCATTAGTAAAGATAATAAATTAATAACACAAGAAGAATTAAATAAAATTAATTTGAGTTAGAGTCACCGTCAGCCTGGAATATTTGATATCGCTCACTGAGATACCAAATGTTGTCTGCATGGAACCAGCTCTCTCCAGAGCCTTCTCGTATAAGCCACCAAGCCTCAAACATTTAAGCCAACCCTCATTCTCGCATAAAGAGCTCAAGCACCAGATGCGCATTTCGTTATAAGACAATGTTAATCACACCTCTTAGGAATCAAATGCTCGCTTTATGCGTGTGCATCAAAGATCACTAGTAATCAAAGCAGAAAATTCTCGATTCCACATTTCCACGCGGTTCCAAGAGAAGCATATATAACAACACCTTTGCAGGATGAAGAACCCATGCATGCATGATGCATCACCCTGCAAACACTCAAGTCACCAACACACGGAAGCAGACTGCCTTCCATCAAGAGGGTGGTCTTGGGCAACTTTTAAAGTCAAGACACAGAAGACTGTGAGAAAGGAAACGCGGGAGAGGAGAAGGCATGCGCCATCTGCCTGGAGGTGCTCCAGCCTTATCCTGGAGATCAAGCAGGTACACAGTGAATGAAAATGGAGAGTGGACTTAAAAAACTAAGTTGAATTGATATAAACATGGTCTTTTACTTCTATGCACATCTAAATCCATATGTAAATAGAAGAAAAACAACAAAAAAAAAGAGATAAATACATACCTCGGTAATGAAATCGACATCCCCTCAGGCTCTGAGCCTCCTCCCACCATTCTCGTAATCACCCAACCTGCTCTCTCAGGTTCTCAGTCCCTCTTTCCTAGAAATTTGGTTTTGAGCAGAGTTTGGTTGAGGATTAAATTGAACAACCAAATGTTATTGTGAATTTTGATAATTTTTGAAGGGTCCTCAGAGAATATATAGACTTCCATAAAAATTTAAAACCAAGATCATTCTTCTATAATTTTTAAAATTTCTGACAAGGCCACTGTTACAATTATGACTTTTCTGTTTTAGAATTTTCTGAGGCTACAAATGAGGTTAAAATTTTGAAACCTTTTCTGTATAATATTATAGCTTAAAGATATTTCCATAAAATTTTCAAAGCATGATAATTTGTATTTATTTCTACAAAATTATGACATTGCTCCATGTTCAAATTAAAATGTTGATGTTTTCAATTTTCCAAATGCATCAATTCAATTCAAATTCTCCTGAAACTTTGTACGGATGACTTGAAGGTGTTTTAGGATTTAATTATATTTTATCCAGATTTTATGTTCATGTGGTTTTGAGATTTAGAGTTAAGATATCAATTCTTGGCAAGTAAAAGAAATTTTCTTAAGTAATATAAATTCAAAGAAAACCTCAAAACAAATAAAATTCAATTTAAGGCCACAATTCAGATTTATAATTCGAATTCTCATTTCTTTCATTTGGGGATGTTACATACACTTGGTTCTCGTGCCAAGGAACTATAGATCCATGTGTGATTAAAGAGCAACAGATAAACATCTAATTCCATTTGTTAATGATTCACTTCATCTGCAGGCTGAGGAACCACAGATTCATATGTATGGTTGGAGAGCAACAGATTTGCAAAGGAGCGGAGCTGGGTAGAACACGTTACGTGGACTGGACACAGGGGTGAGTGGCGGCAAGGACGTTGTGTCAGCGAGGAGACGGAACCATGGTGGTCCTCGATGGTCTTTCTCTTGCAGATCCGCGCGCCGCCGGCCTCAACATCACCGAGCCACGACCGTCCACATTTGATCCTGGTCAGAGGACGTGACTGCTCACGATAGCGGCCACGCCACCATCACCGAAGGAAGGAGGAAGCGGTGATGTGGGCGGTGATGGGGATGGCAGCGACCAATCAGAAGCAGAGGTGAAGGGGCGGGACAACTGCCCCGTGTGCCGGTTTGCGCTCTGTAAGAGGCAGGACGTTATCGCCGAAGACGGTGAGGTAGTCCTGGACCTACTGGCGATGACGAGGGGCCATGGAGGAGGCCTTCAGTCGGGCCACAATCTCTAACTTCATGCCATACCAATAGACGAATCAACACCAGGTCATGAACATATATATAACATTACACTATTACTAGCATGGATGGCTGCGTTACATCGTCCTTCCAAAACTTTCCAGTGTGATCAGACATCATGTAATAAAGTACTTTTAGCATCGGATGTTTCCATCATAAATTCTTCCTACCTGTCACAGTTCTTATTTTGCATTGTCAGATCAGATCAGGGGCGGACCCAACAATATGACGGGTTGGGCATGCACTCCTAAAATTTCTGGTCTCTTATCTGGGATGTGTATATCTTTGTATAGACCAATAAATTTGGCCTATAGGTAGGCATAGCCCAACAAATTTATACCTATCGTGTATATACTTCAAGTTTGCCCCACCTATAATTTCTTTCTGGATCCGCCACTGGATCAGATAATGCATGGCAACACTACAAACGGTAAACCAACAACTTCACGCATGAGAGGCAAGGCAACAGAACCCACTGTAAGATGTGACATTTCTTCCGAAATGTATACCATACGCTTAACTTGTATCATGATAACGAAATATCAAAGCATCGTTCTAAGTTTCTAACTCATACAAAGATTTCTAACCAGAGTAGCAGACTCGTGTTTACAGTAGCACCAATAGAGGGAATACTATCAAAAACTTTATCTAAGCATAGGAAGACAGTTGAGACTCAAAAGATAGAGGAGAACACAGTATGCTAAGGCTAGGGAAAAAATTGTAAGCTGAAGCATTGCTTGAAATCTTTTATCAAGCATGCTCCAATTATCTGGACACTCAGAGCAAGGGGTTGTTTTAGCATCCGAGTCATTTACAGTTTTTTACATCAGTAGGTCTTTGTACGGCTGCTCTTCAACTGTCCTGGATCAGGTTGGTTGGTTTACTCAAAACATAGTTGGGCAGTTTATATTTAGCACCTGAAATGTTAATAACTGTATTAAATAACCTGAAGGCATGTTAAAGGAATAAAACAACAAAAGAATCGGGCAGAAAACCGAACCTCTTTCATCATAGCAGAGAATCAGGTCAGCGTTAGAAACAATTATGCCTGCACTGTCCACAATTGCCTGTGCAAGGGCTACATCAGCCTCTGACGCAGCACGAAGAGCATCTCAAATTTCTGTACAAGGCTCAACTGGTAAGTGCAAGGATTACATATATGTCCAATGAGAGCAGCTAATTGTGCATCTAAGAAGAAAAAGGGTGCTGAATCTTGCTTTATTAAAATTTTAACACGCGCAAAAAAGATGTGAAGACACCCAATAAAAACAAGAGAGAAATACCTTTCCGACCACCATAGTGAGGAGCTGTGTCCCAAAACTCATCACGCAGCTGCCTGAGCTGGGCCATTAGCGGGCCTATTTGGGGAGCTATAGCTTTTTAAAAAAACTGTTTGTTGTTTTTTTTGTTGAAAAGTAGTTATAGTTTTTTTATAAGAGGCCGTTTAACAAATAGCTAATTTTTCTCAGTAATAAATTGCAAAAGTAGGTCTAATCCAGCTTTCAGTTTTTATATATGACTAGTAGGGTGCACGTGCGTTGCAGCACAATCCTAGTACAATATTAGTAGATAGGATCCTAAGCTATATAATGAAGTACAATATTCTTTTATACACACATCAAGCGGAGCATATCTCGGCAAGCTAGTAAATAAATCAGATTATAAACAATTGTTTTATGTTGAGTCTTGTCCACCGTGAATTTCAGTTGTATTATAAGATATCTATAATGTAAGAACTTTATAGATGACATTCTTGATAAATGTCTCATTTGAATTAAAACATCCATCCTTTAAAGCACAACAAATATTTTCAGATTGCTCGTAGAAATAACTTGTGAGAGTGAGATGTTGTCCATGAGAAAACCGGATCAAGATGATGGAGACATACATTTAGGATAGTTTAGCCATGTGCCATGCAAATGATCAGAATGATTTGTTTCTTCAAAATCCTTAGAAATATCTACCAAGCAATTTGGCTACATAGATTCAGGTTCCCATAGAAAAAGAAAGAAAAATCATCCACATGGCGACTATTACTTTGATTATCATTTTAAGCTTTATTAGTTTTTGAACAAAAAATCACTTTGAGAAATGTATTATTAATCATCAACTAAAGTAATATACGTATTTTAGAAGGGCAATTAACTTCAAACTTCTTAAATAATGACACCCTAACACTAAACATTTGCAAACCATTGGAAAAGAGCTTCGTGACAGATTAATTTTTATCCTCATTTAGCTCCACTGATTTAGCAATTCTCTCATACCACACATGTATAAGCCTCTCCTCTACGGAAAATATAAGAGATTGCCAAATAGGCTGTGCCAGATGGGCTGGCCCGTGGCCCGCCACTATTGGCACAGCTTGGCCGTAAATGGGCCGAGCCGGCACGACCCATCTGATCGGCTCGTTCTTAGACCAGCACCTTGGCACGACACAGCCTGTTTACGGCTAGGTTGGCACATTAAGGCCCAATCACGGTCCATTTAGGCCCGCATATACTTTTAAAAAGTTTTTTATATTATTTTGAGTTTTCCTAATTATTCTAGATTTTTCCAATTTTTCTACATTTTTTCAACCTTCTATGATTTTTTTCAACTTTTCTATTTTTTCGATTTTTTGCGCCAAATGGGTAGGCCTCGGCCCGTTGGCCTGCGAGGCCATGTGCCAACACAGCACAGCCTGTGAGGCCATTGGGTCGGGCTTGGGCCAAGGACCCAGCACGTGGGTCGGCACTAGGGATGGCAATCGGGTGCGACGGGCACGGGTAGTACTCGTCTATACCTATACCCACGAACCAAAATCTCCCCCACAGGTATACTGCATGGTCATGGGCGAAAATCTCGCCCATACAGTCAGCATGCTTACTGGAGTACTGGTATATGCGATTTACCGCCACTATCAACAATCTTTTCAACCAAATGACACTAGGAGCTAATGAGCTATAGTACTAATACAATCATTTTGATGAAGCTATGGGTATTAGTTACATTCTATGGATTAAAGAATGATTATCAATGATTCAAAATTTCAAATGTACGAGAATAAGAATTAAAATAATATATGTAGACAAATAATACACGGATGTTCAAGTTCAACAATTACTGAAATGAGTTACTACAAATTGGGGATTAAGGGCCAACTGGTGTGCATGCTGTTCTTGCCCGTATATCAATAGGATATGGTGGGTGTCGAGGCGGAGCAGTGCAGAGTGAAACTCCTGCATACCCATACCTATTTGCCCATCGGGTAGAATTTAGCCCCATAAACATACCCGCGGGTAATAAAAGAGGAACATACTCACCTCTATTAGGATTTTAACCCGGCGGTTATCTGGATAATCAGTAAGATTGCCATCCCTAGTTGGCACGGCATGACCTATTTATTAGCCGGGCCTAAATGGGTCGTGCCGCCCGAGTAAGCAGGTTGGGCCCTGCTGCCCATTTGGACACCTCTAGATGAGAGGAAGGGACAAGACGATCGGGTTAAATTCCCATCCATCTCAAGTATTCATGTCGAGATCCAACAGATCGAGTGCTCGGAGGAGAAACGGACGACCACCACTAACTCCTTATTAGAAATAGTACAGACTTCTAGATTATAAAAACCACTTAAAAGTTGAGCCGTTGAGAGGGGAGGCTTTAAGCCAGCTTTCCCAAACAGAGCCGGCTGGGGGTGCTTCGAGGGCTTGGGCTTCCTGATTTCCTTAGTAACTTCTGCATATTACACGATAAAACTCACTATATGAGATGACCAGTGAAGCCTGTAGGCTGTAGGAATCTTCACAGGTAATTGATGTTATAGTAAATATAGTACAACTTAAGTAGTCAGTTTAATTTATTTAACTTGCAAAACCATGCATATGTAACAGGAACATGCATTAATGCATATAGTTAAAATAAGAGTAACACAGTCCAATGCTTTCAATGTATCAATTTGATCAATAATACATTTAGTACATCTACCCTTGTTCTTATTGCCCACTTAACTACTTTGTTATTAAGTACTGGCTGAGACTTCCGGAGCAAAGAGTGAGGAGAGAACCTTTTGGACTTTCCAGATACAACTCGCGGACAAAAGACTGTTCTGTTTCTCTTCCATTTGATCTTCAGTACCTATGTGTTTGGGTAAAGAAAGCCATGAATCCATGACAGTGGACACTGTCATCACCATTAGCATCTGTCACAGCAACCACATCTATGATCTGTCGCAACAGTCATGATAAGTGTCTTGTGCTCAGGTCCACTTTGCAACCATATGCACCATTCCGACTCCTCCATTTCAACGGTACTGGCGATGGCGGCGGTGGCACAATAATTGTTTAGAGTACAATAAAAATCACTTTAAAGTATCTTATAATCAATATTAGAGTATAATAAAAATGATAAAGAGGTATAACAACATCATTTAAATAGTATATTAAAGGTAGGCGTACATACTCCCAGAGTATATATATACGGTAACGTAATTCTACGCGCTGGTCATAAACTCGGAGAAGCGCGTCCAAACTATTCAGTTACGTGTTTATGCTCGTGTGTTGACTAAACCAACTCAGTTAGGTGGCCAACCACTAGTAAATGCATTCTGTAGTTTGTCCATTAATATGTTTCTTCTTTGTTTTAGCTTTAATTTTTTTCTTGTAGTAACGCCATTAGCTTACTGATGACGAGAGTAACATAAAATATAAATCTTGTTAATAAATGTTGCATGAATCATATTTTGCTGTCAAATGAACATTGAATTACTTATAGCGTTGTAAGATTTTACTATAGTACAAACTCTATATACTGCTAAGTCCTCTGGCATGATAGTATAGATTTTACTATTCACATATATAGATTTTACTACTATACTAGAGTTTTCAGCATCCTGCGGAGTCTATTCAATAGTAAGGTCGCAAGCTGCTGCAGTGATGACCCCATCCTGTCTCCCTTTCCAATCCCCCTTTAAACTGAAATTAAACACTGCTGCTGCACTCTGGCCAAAACAGAAAAGGGAGTTTAAAACAGAGGGATGAAGCTAAAAGGGATGATAGCTATGGAAGCATGCTAGGAGCGTGACAAGTAAGAAGCTTTTATAGGCTCCACTTCTCATTGATCTAACTTGACTAGTTTGTTATCCTACATAGCACAATGCAAAACCGAGTCAAGGTATTATTTGAACCGGATTGTAAAGTTTAGGGGTTAAATGTATGGTTTTATAGTTCAGGATACTGAATGGATAATATGTATTCAGTTGGAGAGGAGTTATGATAAAGTATAGCATAAAATATTTTATTGTAGTTTGTACTGGAAGGTCCGTCACATATAGCAGACTGTAGCCCCAGTCCTTTTTGCATCTCTCTCGATGGTCGAAGTAATGCTTAAAAGCTCTAAGCACATCAATTCTAACATGACACTATAAGTAGTTGAAATTTAGATACAAGACAATTGCAGCCAATAAAAAAAACATGTTTACATATTAGTACATCTTGTATAGGTTGAATGTCGTGCTTACTCCTTAACATAGAATCAATGTATTAAATCGTTATTTTTAGGCATGATGACCAAAATAACCCAATATAACCTACATATCACGCGTCATGAAATCACTTCGCCTAAATTTAGAATATGTATGGAAGCACTGATTTACGAGTAAAGCACATATTTAAGCACTCACCTGTGATTGTACGGTGCATTATGTAGTAACATGTGCAGAGATGAATTTAACGCAACAGCATGTAGATGAATCTACCATGTGCTTTCATGATCTTTGTCAGATTAACTAGACACGTTGGCTGCGACGCCGTACCACGCCATGCCATCGCTGCAAGCCAAGGGAAAAAAATTACATGAGTTTTGGAGGATTAATAGAGGAAAATGGATAAATATATAATTTCAAAAAGTTTGAGCAAATGTCTGGAAAACGAGCGATAAAAAATAAATTCGAAGCTTCAAGGGCACATGCAAAAATTAGAGTGCCTCTCAGAACGACGCATAAAAATAAATTCCGAAGCTCAAGGGTTCATGCAAAAATCGGAGTGCCTCTCTATACTAAACGACGGCAAAAATAATCTCCGAAGCTTCAAGGGTTTGTACAAACATTTGAGCGCCTTTCCATAAAAAAATGGGCGCAAAACAAACGGAAAAAACCTCGAAGGTCTTCTAGGGAAAAATTAGACTCTAAATCGAAAGGTCCTTTTCGCAAAAAATAGCCGGAATGATCTAAACGTTGCTACGTTTTGCTTATCTATTTAGGTCCCTCTTACGAAGATCTATGTTTTTTTTCTGAACCGAAGGTCCTCTTCAGAAAAAATCGCGAGAAGGATCTATACGTAATTACAGATTTTTGAGGACCAAACGCAAAAAAATTGAGCCGAGTTGGCTCGGCCAGCGCTTGCTCAAATCGCTGTGAGCACCGGAATACTGCAAAGTTTAATATAGGATATGATATGATTTCTCTAGGTACACTTTCCTGCACCAGACTAGAGTTGACCAAACTGTACTGTTTAAACAATGTTACTGAAATGGTTTATATTTTCAATCTGCAGGTCGTGTTGGCATCTCAAACATGATTCACACGATCGAGCGACATCAGTACATGGGGTTCAAGAACCTTTGCAACTAGTACGCAAAAGATCCCCACGTTGCTGTAAGCGTAAAGAATCTCTGGCACAGACAAAGATTTTAGCAGAGAAAAAAATCTTTTTTAGGAACACGAGAAAAAAATCTTTTTTAGGAACACGAAAAAAAAAAAGAAAACCGAATTGTTGTAATTTTTAAAAATCGTAAAAGCTTGATCACGATCCTTTTTTTATGGTAGCTCAAGCATGCTCTCAGGACCCTTCTAACAAATTTTAAAGAATTTACAAATTTAGTAGCTCAACCAAATCAGTGAACTTGCTTTAAGTGCATCAAATGCATTGTCGAATTTTTAAAATTCGAAAGTTTGATCATGATTTAAAATTTTTATAGTAGCATAGGCATGCTCTCAGAACCCTTCTAAAATTTTTTCAAGAAATGCAAATTTAGCAGGTCAATTAAATCAATGAAGTTGCTTTTAAATAATTAGTAGTGTTGACAGAATTTTCAAAATCGCACAAGTCTCATTACAATCCAAATTTTTTTGGTAGGTTAGACATGCTTTGAGGGCCATTCTAAAAAGTTACAAAAATTTACAACATGATTTAAGAGCTCAATCTATCATCTTCTCTGTTTTTTAAAACAAAATACTGTAATTGTACAGTGTTCACAAAGATACAGCCCTTGCGTCTCCCATATT
>JAYEVE010001302.1:0-65496 GCA_036346375.1 Guadua angustifolia
AGGGAGTTAGCCGAAAAAAGCCAACCACTAGCCCCTACGGCGGCCCACAGTCGGCGTATTCCACTGCGGGCCGGGAGGATCTGAGCCGGGTTTGGTTGGAAGGAAGCGTCTTGGCGGTGGCTAAACCTAGAGGCGAAAACCTAGGGACTCTCTGTGAAGAGCTCGGCGTCGACCAATGCCGGAGGACACGAATTTTACCGAGTTCGGGCCCCCTTTTCCTTGAGTAACTGACCTTACTTCACCTTTCGATTGTTTTTAGAGGGTGTGAAAGGCGATACAAAGCTCTTGAGTTACAAGTTCTCTTCTCTCGAATGCCGTCCCCTTTCCCATGCACGGAGACCCTTATATAGGCAGAGCTACGGGAGTAGGTAAAGGGAGGTCATCATCTTGATCCTCATACATTTATTACTCCTTCGTCTTTGTCCCGTTCCTCGGCCTCATTAAATGCTACTGCGTGCCCTTGCAGTCCGCGGGATGGGACCCCTTCTTGCGGAGTAGGTGAGGCGTCGGAGGAATGGGCATTGCGAGAAACCGCCTGCGGTGATAAAGCTGTTATAAGCGAACTGCCGTTACGACGTAATGCGGTAGTGGAAGGAGCCTTGGTGTACCACCGTGCCCCGCCTTTTGCTGCCTACCGCCGGGCGGCGTCGTCACCCGCTTGGTGCTGAGCGCCCGTAAGTGAGTCTTGGGCGGCGAGCGCGCTGCGCCCGCTGCTCGCCGGACGCCCGTGGTAAACGCCTTTGGGCGGGCGTGATCGTCCGCCCGGTTAGCAAGCCGCCCGTGAAATTTGGTAGCCGGCAAAGCTGCAGCGTGCTTTCGCCCACTGCTTTCGCGGGCACGCCCGTGGGCAGCGGCGGCCGGTGGGCGTGCCCGCCGTGCCCGATTCGCCCGCGTAAGCTGGGTCTTTGGCGGCGGCGTGCTTCGCCCACCTTTCGCCCGGACGCCCGCGTGGTGACGCTGGCGGCGGGCGCGTGATCGCCTCGCGGGTGCCAAGCCGCCCGCGTGGATTGTACTTTTATCGCGGTGGAGAAGTACCTAAGCGTAAGCGTCTGTTACTGACATCGTCGATATCACGATGAGTTTCTAGTGATAGGTTGTGCGCTCCTTCAACCATCTATTGAATTGAAAGGTTGTGTTGTCACGATGATCGATTACTCACCTTTATGATAGATTCTCTTGCCGTAGCTTGGTTCTTGTGCTCATCAATATACAAGGCCACAACCACCGTGTTGCAAAACCATGAAATGGGCTTTAGCTTTGCTTAGCTGGATCAAGTATTGCTTTCCTTCAGATGGTCACGATGCCCTAGTGATGATGACATCACTCTTTTGAATCTGTGCATACATCATGGTCCTATGGCAAGAGCTCGAGCACATAAATAAAATTATGAGGTGAGCTCATTTCTCATTGTTCATAATAATGATATTGAGGATGGGATGCTAGTAAATATTTTGATGTTTTACTAGTTAGGAACATGGGAAAACTTCTCCACACAACCACATCACCGAGCTAGACTCCACCTTTGCCATGCCAAATCAAGCGGAACTCAAGTCATCCACAATTAGGGTTTGTGTTTTGGTTAGTCCGAGATATGCACTACACTAAAATTGGCATATGTCCTCGCCACATAGTCCAATTGAGGAATTCTTGTGCTTGCTAGAAAAGATAACGATGAGATATTTCCAATGAATCAAGTCCTAGCCCCAGATTCATTGCGAGTCATTCGAAATCATTAAAACAATGTATCATATTGTTGTTTTGGGTTGTTTCAGGGCTGGTCCAAGCCCTCGTTGTGTGTGCTCCCTAGTAGCACACAACCCTAGCCACCATCTCCCTCTCATATATTCAGTAGCTGCCACCTTAGACACTTGAGTTTTGCTTAAATTACAACTAGACACTTTGTCAGTTTTTCACTATACATCAGTTTGTGGAACCCCAACCCATGTGCTTAATTTAATTCACAATTCCAGATTGCATCTTCCACATTCTTGCTTATGTTCTCGATTTGCATGCAGGGATAAGCCTTCTTAGCGAGATCAACCGTGTTTGTGCATGGTTGACAACCAAAGGAGTCGTGGTGTAGTGATTATAGGATTCGAATTAGTTCTGATTGGAAGCCGGATCATCAATGTCTAGTTCTCTATCAATCGATTTAGTACTACCTGTCAGAAGATTAGGCCACCGTTCACATCACCTAGAGCCTCCCCTCATGGCGGGATCAAGGTACACCTATTGGTCGACTGAGCCATATAATCCCGCGAGAATTGACAACCTCTTTGGTTTGCATAACCTTCGACAATGCTCTTTGTGGCGTATTCACCGATAGGACCCGTCCAGCGAACATGGTTGACTACCCCAGGATGGAAGGTATGGTTCGGTAGAGGCGTCGTCTTGGCTAAAACCTAATGGCTCTCTCGATGGATCGGGGATCGACAAATCAATGGACACGGTGATGTGTACCCGGTTTGGGCTAGCAGGAAATAGCCCTACATCTGCTAGATCTTTGTTGAGAAGTGTGGAGAGGCGATTACAAGGGTTCTCTGGTCTAGTGCTTCTTGAGCTTTCAATCTCTATGTCTCTTGTGTGTGGCCCCCCTCCTCCATGCAAAGGCGGCCTTATATGAGCAATTTGCTGGCCGGCGGAGGTGAAGATGTGCTATCTTGATCTCGACTCATTAATTACACCCATCATTGAGCCTTATCTCACTAACCCATGACTCATTTATTACATGCGTCGTTGTAGTCTTGTCCTTCAAGCCCCATTTAATGCCTTGGCTGCGTAGCCCGGCCCGTCCTTGGGGATATGACACTCTGCTGCGGGTTTTGTGAGGCGTCGGAGGGATGGGCCATCATCGTGTCGATCGCGAGATCCTTCACAATTAATAGCCACGACTTCGGCAAGTCGGGAAGGAGACTTCCGGTGAAGCCTTCTCCTTATTCCTTTGGTTGCCTCCGGTGGCCCAACAAGGGGGCCAGCGCCCGCTTGATTGCGGAGCCGCCTCTTAAGCCCGGCGCCGTGGCGAGGCAATCGCCCACACGCGAGAACACCATCCACCTTCCGCCCGTGAGTAAAGTATCGCCCACACTCTCAGAGGCCGCTGGCACCTCGCCCGGTGGGCGAGGCCACGATCGCCCACCTGCCGCCCGGAGCACCCAGCGAGCCGCTCGCTCGGCAGGCGGTATGTCGCCCTGCTCGCGAGAACGCGTGGGCTCCTCGCCCGGCGAGGCGGAGCCTGATCGCCCACACCGCCCGAAGCACTGCGGAAGCGCTCACCGTGGCGGTATATCCCCCACTTTCGCCCGAGGCCACGTGGGCTCCCGCCCGTGCGCGAGGCGAACGTCGCCCGCCTTCACTTGGGGCACCGCGAAACCACTTTCGCTTTCGGCGAGCAGTGTCGCCCACTGCTCACCGAGTCACATAGGCTCCTCGCTGGCCGGCAGGGCATGATCGCCCACACTGACAGTACTTATCTTTGAGCTAGGCAGCTTCTTGGGCTCACTATTCATGGCGGAGAGGTACCCGGTGCAAAGTACAGCAGTAGCCCCGGTGAATCACAGAATCTTGGCGTCGGTTTGCTTTTGGACCTCAATTAATGCCGCGCATTCCTTGATGGGCCCACCATACGACACTGCACCTCTCGGTCCTCTCCACTTGCCGATTTACTTGGGACCCGAAACATCGTGTCCTTTTGCTGTTCGCGAATCATCTTCTTGGGGGTCTATATATATCGCCCCCCCACCCAGTGATTCGCATTGATCTTCTCGCACCACTCTTTGCCCTTTCATCTTCCTTTGCTCATAGAACTTTTGCTTCCGCTTCAATGGCGCAACCTCTTCTTTCTTCCATCATTTGGCAGGCGGAGCGGATTTTCTCTCCATGATGGCACCGAGGCTCCTCCACCTTCGCCCGAGAGACCCTCGTCTTGCAGGCTGAGCGCGAGGGGAGATCATTGTCTTCACTGGGGCTTTTAGGCGGGCTGGTGCCGCCATTCTCTGAATTCTTCCTCACCGTCCTTCACTTCTCTGAGGTTCATCATCCCCACCTCTCCCCCAACTCCATCATCCTTCTCTCCACCTTCGCCTACCTTTGTGAGATGTTCATGGGGGTGATGCCCAATCTTCCCTCTTCCGTTACTTCTTCACTTTCGTAGCTCACGATCTTTGGAATCGTGAGGCTGCCACTCAAATCTCATGACGAGTCGACCCCGCTACATCCTTCAGCCAAGATCAAGCGGAAGGCGTGGCGGGCGGCCCAGCTTTCGTCGGCGATGATAGCGGTCGACCTCCTTGAGGGTGCCATCTGGCGTGGGCGAGAAGTCCACAGCTAGAGCTCGCTTTGTCGAGGCAGCAGAGCTCTGGCGATGGCGGCCCACATCGATCGGTTGCGAACCTTGCTTTGATTAGGCGGTGATCCGGGACTTCGTGGCTTGGAGGATCAACCCCTTCGTCATCATGCCCGCCTGCGCATGGCGATATACAGGGACGATGACATAGCCGACGCGTGCAGGCGATGAGTTCTGTTGCTCTTCTTTTGACGCATATTCTTCTTCGCAGTCACCGTCAACTAATATTCCTGTCTTCTTTTGGTGTCAGGTGAGGGAAACCTAGATGGTCCTGCCCTCTCCAGATGGCTATCTGAGCTGCTCCCACCGTCTTTGGCGGCTTGGACTTCCGGTAGAGCTGCACCAGCTCTCGATCACGGAGTTAAGTAAGCGCATCCGGATCATCAATCGTTCAGCGATGGACTCCTTTGGTCAGCCGTGGTCTTGTCCTGACCCATAGTGTTTAGGGACCGGCCGGGCCAATGATCGGAGGCAGAACAACGCCGTCGCTCCGGCGCCGGGCGTGGGCCCCAGAAGGCGTGCAGGGGCCAAACTCTCTTGCCACCGCCTCGCCCGCTTCATGGCGCGCGCTGGCGGCGACATCTTCATCTAGAGGCGACAACGCTCGTCGCACCTCCTCGGCGTGGCCGTGCAGCCGAGCGCCGACTCTGCGGCACCGTCCCCATCGGCACCAACTCACCGGCGCCAACTCGGTAGCGCCGACTCAACAACTGCTGGGGTGCCGCCCGGCGAGCTTACGGTTCCGGCTACCTCCTTTAGCTTCAAATCGTCCGGGCGGCCCGCTAAGGTGCCCCAAGCTGTCGAACATCCGCAGCGCCAGCAGACGCAGCGGGACTTACGCTCAAGGGCATCGGCTGACTCGGCGATCGGGTGGGCGTCGTGGCGCCGGACGCCACTTCCCGCCGCCCGTCGCCCTCGCCACCGTGCCACCCAACTGAATCTTGGCTTTCGCTGAGCTTAGCGCGCGCTCACGGTGTGAAACGCTCTCCCACGGTAGCCACCGGTCTGAAAGCCCTATGTGGTGCAATTGCGGCGTTCTTGAGAGGCGGAGCGAGGAAAAGGCCGGTTGGCCCAAGAGAAGGCCAGGCGGCGTTACTCGCCAGCCTTGAGAGTCGGCTGGGAGGGGAGGAGGAAGCGGCGGCGGCATTGCACAACATCGCGACCATGCTCGGCCATCCTCACCGGCGCATGGCGAGGTCTGAGGCGGGCCGCTAAAGTGGATCTTCACGAGCCGCTCGAGCCCACAATGATGCAGTATGCCCATTGCATCACTCGAGTCGCCATGGCCCTCTCTAGCCTACGAGCCGCCATGGCCGCCGCTCATCCAGAGGGGCGGCGGTCGCCAGAGCCACGCGCGACCTTCATCTTTGGCGTGCTCGCCCGACCCGACGACCGCCTTCAACCTAATGACCATCGTGGACGGCATTGAGGGAGCGAGGCCCGAGCCGCCGCGCGCGTGCACGAGGCTGCGGAGCATGTTGTCGGCATGATGGCGGCGGAGGGCCTGAACCTTGATCTTTGTGGCGGTGGAGCGGAGGCCGAGGAAGACAATGGGCGCATCCAAGTTGCCAGCGACAAGCGATGGCCTAAGGCACTTCCTTCATTTTCTTTGTTTCTCTCTGTTCTGCTTTTTTTGTATGCCAAAATACTCTTAGCAATTGTAATGAAATTGGCATCTTTGAGTTTTACCTGCGCATGTTTGCCTGTTCGCATTTTAGTTGCGTTAAGCTCAACTCAATCATCGGGTGATCAGCTGACCTTTTCATGATGCACTCAGGTTAGGTCGATACTCAGACATTTTTTGAGTGGTTGCAATATGCGAACAAAAATTACGCAGAACATGCGGGATGTAGACAAGCACGATCTTAAGTCTTTGCGCAAAGGGTATCCTTGACTTTTGCCCTTTTGGAACTTATATCCTCATGATCTCTTGGAACTGACGCAGCGTTGCACAATAAGAAGCAGGCTCGGGGGCGATGCCGAGCTTGCGGTGCTCGCGGTGGCGACCCCGGTGCCGTGGAGCTAACACGAGGTGTCTGAGCAGCGTTTGAGTCACCGTGCCACACTTGCACTCCGGTCACCCGTCCTTGCAAGCGCAAATCTTTGGCATTTCCTTTTATCAGCGAGCCATCAGGTTATCGGGGCGATGTGAGCCATGCATAACTCAACAACGGTCACGAGATGCAAAAATAAGTCAGATCTTGCTAGAGCGAGCAACTTATCTTTGCTATAGGCCACTGGGCGACCAGCCCCCAGGCTGGTCATGAAAGCCAACATTCGGCGAGTAGGGCGTGGTCGCCACCTGCTCGCTCGGCGGGCAGGGCGTGGTCGCCCGCCTGCCCGCTAGGCCGCCACGGGGCCATCTTGGATGTTTGAGCTAGGCCAGCGCTCCAGCACTTCATCTGCGATTGCGCATAGCTACTGAAAGCACAAGTAGACGTTACACAAAGCATGCAGGAAACATATTGAAGAACGCAAGTTCTTGCGTGGGTATGTCATGGTCCCTTTCTTTGGAACTTAGGCCCTTGTGACTCGGGACCCGGCCAGCGGTGTTGCGTGGCATGGGAGCATGTTCCCAAGAGTGGTATTGGGCTTGCGGTGCTCGTGGAGACGACGACGGTACTTCACGCAGGCTAACCCGAGGTGTCGCGAGCAGCGTTTGAGCCACCGTACCACCTCCGCTCCTGGTCTCCGTCCGCGCGGCGTTAAGGCGGGTGTTACCGCATATCAACAAGGAGCAGCCAAACCGTTGGAACCCATGACACCCCCGCAAAAGGCTATCCACCAAGGGACAAGCAAGGAGAAGAAAGCAGAAGCCTTTAAGGCAAGCAACTTTGCTAACCGCCAGTAGCCGCCGATCGATCGGAAAACTTCGCCCACACAACCGATCAGAGCGAACCACCGGGGACTTACAGCTTTTTGAGGTAAAACTTTCGCAACAACTCCACGTTGAAGGAGTTGGCCAGCTCTTGATCGCCCTTAGTGGCCAATCGGACCGTCCTAGGTCAAGATACTGAGACCACCTTTAAGGGCCCTCCCATCGGGGAGACAGTTTGTGGAGCCCGGCATGCGCCTGGATTCTGCGCATGACCAAGTCACCTACTGCCAGTGTTCTCTCACAGACCCGGGTGGCGTGGTACCGCTGAGACTTTCTTTGGTGCAAGGCAGCCGCAAGCCCGCTTCGATGCGTGCCGCCTCTATAAGGTGGACATCTTCTCCATGGTGGTCTTCTTGTCCTTCCTCATTGAATGCGAGATGTCTGTGGCCAGAATGATGCTTCGGACGGGAGGACAGCTTTGGCGCCGTAGACCAGGAAGAATGGCGTTTCGCTAGTCGCCCAACTAGGTGTGGTTCGGAGCGACCACAGCACAGCCGGGAGTTCTTTCGTCCACCGCGCCCCCCGCTTATGGAGCCGATCGAATGCTCTAGTCTTGAGTGCCCTCAACACCGCGCATTGCGGCAAGCAGCCATTGCTCTTGGGAAGAACGAAGCAAACATACCTTAGTGCCCATCTCTCGCGAGAACTCCGGGAAGGCGTATTTGGTGAACTAAGTGCCGTTGTCGGTGATGATCGATTAGCGACACCAGCGGTAAAGATCCGTGGATGAACTTGATAGTAGTGGAAGTCGTGATGGCACATCTTTGCTGACCGACCCACTTGGTGAATTTGTCGATGGCGATGAGCAATGGGTGAAGCCCCGTATGAGGACGGGCCCAGATATCGGCCCCGGACATGCGAGCGGCCAAGAGGCGGGATGGTTTCTTGGCTTAGGCTGGTCGATGGATTTAACAGCAAAGAATTGGCATGCCGCATCTCCTCACCGGCTATAAGCATCCGGAATGATGACCAATAAAATCCTTGGCGAGCAGCTTTGCCAACAAGCGTCCGTGGGACATATGGATCCCGCACATGCTTCAATGGATATTAGAGAGTAGGGCGCTCCCCTCTTCCCGAGTGATGCACTTCAGTAGAATTCCATTTCTGCTCTGGCGGTATAGGTCCCCACCTACCAGAGTATAGCACTTGGCCTTGCATGCAATCTTCTCAGCTGAGGCATCATCGTCGGAGATCACTCAGTCTCACAGGAAGGCTAGGATGGTGTCCATCCACTGGCCTTCCTGGCCAAGAGTGGCAATCACATGGTGATCGCCTGGGTACTCCGCTTGGCCAGGCTTTTCCCCGGGTGCCACATAGGCGGCATCGCCGCCTTCCGGACCGGACCGGGGGCGGTCTTGTATCTACCCTCCTCGACTCGTGAGTCGCGGCAATACACCGCCCCGTCACCTGGATCGGAGGCCGCGACAGCTGCACCGTCGTCCCCGCTTTGAGTGGGGGCAGCGATGGACGGTCGTGATTGTCTTTCTTGAAAGACCCCGACTGGGACAGAGGTTCTTGAGGACGTGAGCTGCGAGTGCCCGCCCGCCAGATGGTTGTCGCGCCGAGGGATATGGATATATCCCACTCCTTCGAAGTGGCACTCCATCTTCTTGACCTCCGCTAAGTAGGCGGCCATGGTAGGATCAGAACATTGAAATTCCTTCCGCGCTTGATTGATGACCAGCAGGGAGTCGCCAGATGCCTAACGCCAAAGCGGCGCGTAGCCCTACCAGCAAGCCCTCAAATTCAGCGATATTGTTGGTGGCCTTGAAGTCGAGGGCGACCACGTACTGGAGGGTGTCACCGGTCAAGGAGACCAGGACAACCCCAGCCCCCGCGCCTTTGAGCCTGAAGGAGCCGTCAAAAAACAAGATCCAGGGGGAAGGCGTGGGTACTTCTTGACCGGGGCAGCGGGGAGTCCATTGACAACAAACTCCGCCAACCACGGCTCTTGATGGCGGTGCGAAATTTACAAACTTGAGCGAAATTCCCCAACTCCACCCACCACTTAGCGTCTGACATACCTTCGGTTGTGAAGGATCTCGCGCAGGGGGTAGGTAGTGACCACCGAGACTTCTTGCCCTTGAAAATAGTGCCACAGCTTCCTGGACGCCACCAGGATAGTGTACAGCATCTTCTGCGCTTGCAAGTATCTGGTCTCTGCCTCCTGTAGCACCTTGCTGACATAGTAGACCGGCTTCTGGACGCCTTCCCTCTCCACCACCGGTACCACGCTCACCTTTGTCGAGGTGGGAGCAATATCTGAGAGCAATGGTTCCTTTGGTAGAGGCGACCAATGTCAGTGGGGAGGAGAGTCTTGCTTCAAGTCTTGAATGCTCGTTGAGCCTCCCGGTCCACTCGAAGTGGTTCGTCTTCTTGGCGGCTTGAAAAGGCGGGCTCCTTTCTCCCGGCCGGGCAATAAATTGCGAGGAGGCTAGCGACCAGCCGAACCTTGCACCTACTTGAGCCAAGCAGGCGGCTTCATGTGTTCAATAGCAGCTATCTTGTCGAGGATTGGCCTCGATGCCTGCTGGACACGAGGAACCCTACTGACTTCAGGAGCACACCGAATACACATTTTTCAGGGTTGAGCTTCAGGCAATTCTTCAGGAGGTTGGCAAAGGTCTCCTCCAGGTCCTCGATCAGCTCTTCGCTCTTTTTCACCTTCTGACCGGTGGTTGGCGTACACCTCAAGATTGCGCCCTATCTATGGATGAAGAAAGTAATATGCATGGCGTTGGTAAGTAGAACCAGCATTTTTTACCCAAAAGCCATTACGATATAACAATAAGCGCCCATGGGTGTTACAAAAGCATTTTTCTTCGTCTTCGCCGCCATGCTAATCGATGGTACCCGAGTGCGCATCCGGGAAGCCTGACAGCTCATCCTGCCGTCAAGTCGATGATGAGATTGGCGCCGCGGCAAGGGTAAGGGTCGCCAGGCGAGCCTTGTAGAGGTCGGTGAAGTCGACACACATCCGCTACTTCCGTTGGACTTCGTGGCGAGCAGGGGTTGGCAAGCCACTCGGGGTGAAGACTTCTGAACGATCCTGCGGCGGCTTCTCTACCTCCTCCCGAATGGCGTCTTGCCGCTCTGGTGCTTGGCGTCGGGCCTTCTGGTGGACTGGGCACACCTCGAGGAGCGTAGCCAGTCAGTGCTCGATCACCTCCCTGGAGACTCCAGTCATATCGGACGGTTGCCAAGCGAACACGTCGGAATTAGACCGGAGGAAGGTGATGAGCGCATCTTCCTATTTGGCGCTGAGGCTGGCTCCAATGAAGACGGGCTTCCCGGACACGCCCTCACTCAGGGAGACCACCTTTACCACACCGGCCGAGCCGGGCGAGGGCAGGTCTGCGCCTGAGGGGCTCCCGGAAAGGTGGCATCAGCCGACTTCACGCAGGCGGCACCGGCCAGGTCCAGTGCACGCTTGTGGCAGCGCAAAGCCTCTGGCCTATGCACCCGGATGATTATGGGGCCACCAGGCCCTGACATCTTCACCACCATGTATCCATAGTGGGTTGCCGCCATGAACTTGGCCAACGCTGGTCGGCCAAGTATGGCATTGTACGGGAGGTCGAAGTTGGCGACTATGAAATCGACCAGCTCCGTACGATAGTTGCTTTCCTCCCGAAGGTGATGGGGGCGCTTTTGGCCAGGGGACCATGCCGGCCAGGAGACTCGCCGTAGAAAGGGCAAGGCGAGGCGCGACTCTTAGTTCGACACACGGAGCTCCGGAATGCCTCGAAGGGCGGGGAGGTTGATGGAGCTCCTTCGTCCATCAACACTGCTTGGAGTTTCCGTTCAGGATCGTGGAAGAGACCACGACTAGAAGGTGACCTATGCCGGCGGTGCACTTTCGGGGTGGTCGGCCCGAGCTAAAGGTGATCGGCTCCTCGACCACTTGACATCAAACCGCCCCCTGAACTTCGGCCGCGTAGCGCAGACTTCCCTCCTCGGCCGCTTGTGGGGCGCGTTGGAGGGTAGGTGGAGCGAACCACCATGAATATGCGCCGCGGCGTGATCACTTCTTGGAAGGCGGTGGCGGGGTCTTCGTCTTGGTGCGTGCGTCATGAAGCGGCAGCTCCTTGAGCCATTGCTTTCGACCATCTTGCTCACAACTGGCAACTCTCCGGGCCGTGAGTGTTGGTCTTGTGGATTAGGCGAAGGGCTCGCCCTCTTTCTCTCATGGCGGTCGTTCCTCCGGCGTGGCGATCACTGTGTTGGCCTCGGCGGTCATCCGTGTCGCGACGGTCATCCCGTCGATCCGGCGGTCGCCCCTCCGGCCAAGGCGTCTTCGCTCGCTCTCGTGATCGAGGACCCGCTGGCCTCGGCCACCTCGCCCTTCCGGCTTCTTGCTCATAGGGCGGGGCCCTCTGTAAGTTCATGCGCTTTTGGTTTTGGTGATTGATGTTAATTAATGTCTAAATCTATGTTTAATGACAAACCTAATCTTTATGAGACTAACATATTTTATTGAGCATACTTTTAGTAGTCTCATATTTGGATAAAAATGGAAAACCAAAGATGCATTATGTCTATTTCTTCTAGTATAAATTGCATACTTTGGATTCAAGTTAAAGTATGAACGTCCCCATTGTATTAACCACAAAACGTGTACCATGTTTCCCAATCTATATATTACATGGATGCACATACTTAGGGGGAGCTTATAATTTTACTTGAAAGTTTCATTGTATTGATCTATTCTTTATTGACACATATAAGGATCAAGACAAAGAAACTAAATCCTTGAGTATATATTTGAATTGCCTAGTTATAGTATACTCATGGTAATATAGGATATGCTCCAATGTGATCAAATTGAATATGGCATATAATATCCAAGTCAATTATATCTATGCACATAGACATATGGGGTGTATTCTATAGTTGATGTCTTAGAGTAATGATCATTTCCACATAGTCTACACATAATGGATCATTACTTTTCATCAACATGAGTATATGAAAACTTGAGTAGTAAATATATACTCATATCAATTTAAATGATAATTTAAATTGAATTCATTTATCTTAATAATCACTAAAGAACATTTCATCATGTGTTGATGGTGTTCCTTGATTAATTAAGGACAAATGAATAGTTCTTAAATATACACATAATGGATCATTACTTTTCATCAACATGAGTATATGAAAACTTGAGTAGTAAATATATACTCATATCAATTTAAATGATAATTTAAATTGAATTCATTTATCTTAATAATCACTAAAGAACATTTCATCATGTGTTGATGGTGTTCCTTGATTAATTAAGGACAAATGAATAGTTCTTAAAGTATATTGAAGTATGTGTTGCATTATTGTACTTAAGACATACTTAAATCATTCAAATTGATTTAGGTTGTGCTCAATTGATCTAAAGGCATCCATTATGTGTTAATGGAATACAAGAGATAATTGAGACAACCATGCATCTTGGACTAACTATTCTATGAGTTGTGATTGAGTTTAGGTTAAGTCCAAAGATGGATGAGATGATGAAAAGCAGGATAAGGGCGGCATCATGAGATGATGGGCGTCAAAGTAGATCCGAAGATAAAAAGAAGAGTCGAGTGATGATCCGGGAGGCGTATAAGTGAAGATCATAAAGACCCCAAAGGGGATTGCTTGCGTGCAGAGGCTCAAGGTATAACTAGATAGGCTAAGGACTTTCTAGTCTTTGAGTCTAGTTTTTATCGCCGTACTATTAAGAGTGGTTGAGTCCTAGCTTGAGCTTCATCATGTGTTGATGATCTCAATCCCGTGTTCACTCGAGCTCAAATCTTATTTGGATTTGGTTTTTGCATTGTGCTAACCATTTAGCATGTGTTGCGAATGGGTTAAGCTTATACTTAGTTGATGTTGCATTATGCTCTAATTTGCATGTGTTGCAAAGAAGAAAAGCATATGCATTTGGTTTTCGCATAAAGTTTTGATTTGCATGTATTGTATATAGGATAAGCTAATGCGTTGACTTTTGCGTGAAGTTCAATTTTGCATGTGTTGCAATTGTTGAAGCTTCATGTTTTATTTTTGTTTACAAAACAAATCTTTCTTAAATCAAAATGGTTGCTTGGAGCTAAGTTTAGCATGTGTTGCAAAAGGAGAGAGCTCAAGCATGATTTGGCGTTTATGTGTATGTATGGAGCTAGAGACTTGCATGTGTTGCAAGTAGAAAGCTCATACGTTTGATTTGGTTTTAGTGTGGTTGCATGGAACTAGAGAATTGCATGTGTTGCATCTAGAGAGTTCATGCACCTTGATTTGGTGTTACTTGGAGCTAGACTTTTGCATGCGTTGCAAAGAGTAGTGCTCAAGCATAAAATTGGTTTATTGAGTAATTTGCAAGTTTGTTGTTTAGTGTGGTTGCATGGAACTAGAGAATTGCATGTGTTGCATCTAGAGAGTTCATGCACCTTGATTTGGTGTTACTTGGAGCTAGACTTTTGCATGCGTTGCAAAGAGTAGTGCTCAAGCATAAAATTGGTTTATTGAGTAATTTGCAAGTTTGTTGTGCGAATAAACTGAAGTTTATTAGTCGGAATCACGAGAGCATGTGAGTAGGGCTTGCAGCGGGTGTTTGCAAGTTGGTGAGTCTCGTGTTGACCTTCACATGGCTAAGGGGATTAATCTCATATACTCGGGTTTGAATTTGCAAATATGTTTTGCAAAAATTGTTTTGATCATGAGTTGATCATCACATGGCTCAATATTTGATCTCATTGACTCTTTCTAGCTTGTAGTCATGCCCTTCATCAAGTCTATGTGAGGGATTTCGAAAAATCAGATTTTAGACTTGAATGACTACATTAGAGTTTGATTTTGGTGATATTTAAAAATATCTATAGTTGCTTAAATCTTGAAAATAGGTGGAGATTGTAGCCCTCGTGATAAGCTTCGCATAGAATCAAATATCACCCAAATCGGAGTTCGGAGTAAAAAGTTATGAGTGTTTTAGTGGCTGATCAAGTGGTATGACCGGACCACCTGCGGTCATACCGGATTTCCGGTGCGACCGGACCTCCGTCGGTGTGACCGAACCTCCGGTGCGACCAGGCTCTTTCCGGTGCGTTTTTTCCAGTACATGTGTTTTCTTGTACAAATGAGGCGGTGCGGCGAGGAGGTCCTCGGTCTGCCGGATAATGATATGACCGGACCTTCTCCGGTCACACCGGCCATGTAATGGTCGGTTTTTCGACCGTTGCTCTGTGAGGGCTGGTCGGACCGGGATGAGTCCGGTCGGACGAGTTTTTGATTTTGCCGAAATTGCCCCCAAGCGGCTAGTTTTCTTTGGGGGTTAAAATAGACCCCATGGGGGCTTGGGGGCGAGGTTCTTTGTGCTTGTGAAGTGTTTTGGCTCTTGTGTGAGTATTTGGGAGGTGGTTTGCATGTGTTGCAGCCCCTCAAGTTGATTCTTGAGCTAAGAGTGAGACTAATTGTCATGGCCCAAAATTCGAATTCGGCTCATCGGCTAACATTAGCGCCAACCAGGTTTTGGCGCATTTGAGATCCTGCTAATTTGAGTCTATCCCAAATTGCCATTTAGAATTTCCAAACTTAGCAAAAATTTAAGAGATAGAAATTTCAGTGTCTCGAATATGGTTTTCATCAAAGTTTTGAGCCTTGTAACTTGAGAACTATAAGGATCTAGAGTATCTGGGTTAGCTAATCACAAACTAGAAACTTTTCTCTGCGGGTAGAGATTTGAGCCGATCCAAATCAAATGCTAATTTCAATCATAACATCAAAATTGAACCCATGCTGAAATTCTAGAAACTTAGTCATTCTCACTCACTAGTGGGGATTAAGTGAGCACAAAACAGTTCAGTAAGAGAAAAAAAAGGTTGCAGCCCTTAGTCTCTCATCCCAATAACGAGAAAAAAAGAGCAGCCCATTGCTTCATTTTGCAAGCAAGCCAGAGAAAAGCCAACTAGCAGCAGCCATTTCTTTCCCCCCACTCCAAGCGCCTCTCCAAGCCTCACTCCGGCACCTCCCTGGCTGCAGCCTTCTCCCCCAAGCAGGAGCACTCCTTCCAGCACCTCCCCAGCCGAATCTCCCTCCAGCTCCCCTTGGTGGCGCCTCCCCAGTAGCCCCCCCTGGCCGGCCTTCTCCTCCCTGCTGTCTCCAAGCTGTCGGCCTCCCTCTTCTCCACCAAGGCAGCAACTCCCTCCTCCTCTTCCTCCTTCACTCCCATGAGGTGAGGCCCTCCCTTGATCTAGCGTTTGTGTTTTCTGGTTTTGGGGGCAACATTGGTGGAGTTGGGAGCTTTGGTGAGTAGAGATTTGGAGATTTGGTTGAGGAATAGCCATTCTAGGGTTTGGAGCATAGTTCTGAAATTCGAGCAGATTTTATAGCTGCTGTTTCGTGGTGATTTGAACAAGTTCTGAGCATTTTCTGCTAGGTTGACTGTAGATAAAGTTGTGGGTAATGGAATTATCTTTCATCTCCAACTGGAATCACTCAATTTCATTAATCCAGCTGAAAGTTATGGCAATTTTAGTGCTGCTGCTCTGAAAATGCTGAAGATTTCGGGTAGAAACTTGAGCTGTGAATAAAAATTAGTTAGAAGCCGAATTAAAAATTAGTTTTGCCTGTGGAGTTGTAGAACATTTCATGTAGATTGTAAAAATGTTATCATTTACTCAATTCCATTAAGAAAAGCAATTTTTATGTTGAAATTGGTGCATGCTGTTCTGAAGCTCTGAGTATTCTGAACTCTGAAACTGCCCTCTGTTCCTGGTCGAACTGGGAGATATCTGGGCAAAATCTGGGTGATTGGCGAAAACTAAATTGTAGGTCTATGTCTTGTGGTCGTTTAGGCTATGAGTTTGCTCAATTTGGCTAAGTGATCAAAAAGTTATGGTCATTTGTATACATGCTGTTCTGAAACCAGTTTTTCTGAAAATTCAGATTTTGGGGCTGAAGTTCAGAATTTAGTTAAAAACTTTCAATCTATATTCTGAATGTTGTGTTGTATGTTAAAGTTAGATCACCCTCTTGTGGTCCTTTAGAGTAGAAAAAAATCATTTTTTCGATTAAGCATTCAAAAGTTATGCCTGTTTAGAGGTGTATGCATGTTATTTTTAGATTTTGGCTTTAGAGTAGAAGTGGAGTCTTGCAATTGCATTTTCATTCTTCAATTGAGATGAATGTTTGCACTTTTGGATTTGTCTTGAGGATGCATTTAGTATTTTCATTTCATATGCATCACATGCATCTCATTTTCATACATGGCGAGCGATGTAGAAAACGAGCACTTTGAAGGTTAACTTGAGGCGGTGACCGAGAATGCTGGGAGGCCGTGTGTTCTTGAGGATCAGCGAAGCTCAAGGCAAGCACCTAAGCATGTTTAACCTTATATGATTGTATTTTAGCGAATAATTTGCTTATTGGATGATTATGTCTTGCATTAGGAATTGAAATATGGGATAGGATTAGAACCTACTTGTTGCACATACACTCATTGATAATTGTTGAATGCCTTCCTTGGAGCTAGTATATAGGTAATTACATTGTGTCCATGCTTAGTTTTGCTTAGATGTCGGGTATGGGCCAAGTGGGGGATGGTTCCCTCATTTGAGAATAATTATTTCACACTATTGGGTTGTAAATGGAAATGGTTATGTTTGAAATGTAAAATTGAGACCCGGGCGAGGGTTGGATCATTTGAGTGTGGAGACTCAAATGTTGTAGTCTCCTTTGTGTTGGTTAAGGTCCGATCCGTTGTTTGCCATGTTGATCGAGCACCCTTGTTGATCGCATGCCCGATATAATGGTGCGGTAAGCCACCCTTTCATGGCATACTACTCGATGGGTCATGCCCTCATGCGATTGGGCGTGGTTGAGGCGAGGCCTAGGCCTCTCTCGAGGGCTAAGCGAGGCTTGAGCCGCTCGAGGAGGTTGCTAGGTGCTCGGGCTGCATGAGGATGGTTCAGCAGTAGATATGGATGGGAGGAGGTTGACATGAGGTTCCTTGTGGCACATGTCATGCGATTGATGATCCTGCAGGGTGAATAAGCGATTGAATTGCGCTTTCGGATATGAGCACGCTTGTATCATCAGACACTTCAGCGTAGTAATAACTTAAATTGAAAATAGTTGGATTACTTGATGTTGATACTTGTTCATGATTTTAATTGCTCTCTTTAATGTTTAAATTCAGCTCTCACTCTAGTAATAGGTGCTGTCCATAAGCTGCTATGAATTTGAAATTTGTGTAGTTGAATTTGATTATGCAACAAAGTAAGCTTTTACTGCACTTTTACCTTAAGCTTATACCTTGCTACATCCAAATGCATATTCCTTGAGTCGGTCATATATGGACCACGGGTAAGTCTTCAGTACCTTACGTACTCATGCTACGCTTTGTGCTTTTTGGTGAGGACCCGATGGGTGTGAGTTCTGTCAGATTCGCTTCTCGGTGGTGGTAGGGCACGAGTAAAAGCTAGCTCAGCGATATAGCGCCTCGGAAGTGTTCAAGAGCAGGACACTTCGGAGATGTCTTATTTTGGGTGAATTTGGTGGTGGTCCTTTCATTTTGTTGTATAGTTAGCTTTAAAACTTCTTATGGCTTTGTTTAAAGTACTTGTCTAATTCAGTTGTTGGACCTCGTGGTATCGCCATGCTTAACTCATGTATGTGATGTTGTATCTATCTATGTCGTTGTTTATGCTTGTGGTTGGTTGTGATATATTTGTTTAGTTATTTGTTTCTTATACTGCTTGAGTGGATGTCCGTATTTCTAGAGGCGTCATGCGAATTTTGTAGATTTCTGAGTCTAGGCTAGTTCTTGCTTGGCGTGGTTGTTTGGTTTGTCTTTGTGCTTTGGTTTTAGTCGTTGTTGTGCTTCAGCGTTCGTGTCTGGTAGTAAAGTTTTGGGTTCGTTGCCCCTTTATATGAATTGAATTGATATGGCAATGGAAACCGGTATCTTGAAGCGATCCTAAGCGACTTGAATTCGCATATCGGGGAATCTGGGATTGTTGTCGAGTTATTGAATGGGATCGTTGTTGTCCTAATTGGGCTTGGGTGTTAGCTGTGAGCACCATCGGTGATCCGTTGCTAGCCTCCAAATTCGATGAGGCGGCCAGGACATTCAAATAACCGAGGGCGGTCTGGCGGCTCCTCACACTAATTGCATGTGTTGCAATTAGGAGTGGATAGTGACCTCTTGTACATGTGTTGCACTTGAGGAGGCCTTGGTGCATGTGTTGCACTAGGTGATCACCGGTTGCGCATTCGTTGTGCAAGGTGAAGCTCAAGCGGAGGTCTTGGCTTATTACTCTTGGAGGTTGCCGACTCCTAGGCAGCGTGGGTGTCGTCTTGAGGAGCTCTCAAGGTCGTGAAAGCCCGGTGAAGTTTGTGAAGGTTCGGGTTGAGCCGCAGCGTGAAAAACCACGACTAGTGAATCGGGCGGGTGCTCGAGTGGGAGCCGGTCCAAGGGTTTGGGCTTGCCTCAACGTGGACTAGGGGAGACCGGCAAGTCTCCGAACACCACGGAAAAATATCGGTTGTCTCTTGTCTCATTTATATTCAAGCATTTTAATTATTGTATATTGATCAATTGCTTGAATGTATTAGAATTACTTAGTATTAATTGAATGTTCAATTTAGCAATTCTAGTGTAGAGACATAATTTAGTTAGTGCACTAGTGAGCCTAGTTGTTTTAGGCGTTAATTGTCAAAACCTAGATTATTGCTTCCGCATATATATCTTTAATTAAGTTTTGACATAAGGGGTTGATTAGAGCGAATTGAATTAGTGAGTGATTAATTTTATAAACGCCTATTCACCCTCCCTCTAGGCGCATCCTCGATCCTTCACCCTCGAGGTCCCGGCTTCATCCCCTTGGCGTCCTCGGCGGCGCCAGACCTGCCCCGAGCCTCCACGCCCGTCGTGCTTATGCGCTGGAGAAAAGCTTCGGAGGTGGTGGCGATGTCATAGTCGCCATCTTTTCCGCATCTTGCGATCGTGAAGCGCCTCTTGAAAGTTGATGACGACCGCGCTCTCGAAATCCGGAGGCGTGTTGCGGCGATGGCGAGAATCACGAATGAAGTCGCTGCTGACTCCCCCTTTTCTGCTCGAGGGCATGGAGACCATCCTCCACGCTTTGGTTGTGCGAAGAACTTTGGAAGTTAGCGGCGTAGAGGCGCACAACTCCTCCACAGCCTTGATCCTCGCGGGAGGTTCAATAGCGAGACAGGCGGACCCCATCAAGGCCATTGGGAAGTAGTTGGCCATGACCTTTTGACACGCGGTGCACGCACCACTATGGTATAGACACTGCGGGAACTCCTCGGGTTGGTGGTGTCGTCATACTTCTCGATGGAGGCGTCGAAACCTCTCGGGCCGCCGCCACCGGCGTGGCCGTCGGAAAGCGCTTGGCTTCCAACGCCGTAGGGGGAATCCTGTCGTCCACCTGAACCCTGGCCCAGAGACCGTGCCGGGGAGCGCAGACCGCGACTCCCCAGAGAGTTGGAGGAGCGAACTTCCTCCTCGCCCTAAAGGTGAGAGTCACGAGAGGAGCTCTCACCCCCAGAGGCCATCCGTCCGTCACGAGCGCGATGACGCTGCAGGTCATCATGCAAATCACCGCCATGCCGCCGGCGACGCTTCTCCAGATGGACCCTCAGGTCCTCACGGCTCCTCGCGGACTTGGGGCCTTCCTCTTGCATGCCCTTTCCTTTACTCCGGCCCTCCTGGCCATAGTGCTTCCCGCTTGGGAGGCTAGAAGCTTGGGTGCGATCGACGGGCACTCTTGGTTGAGGAGTATCGATGGTCCCAGACTGGTCGGCATCCCTACGTGGAGCTGGGCCGCGTCTACAAGGCCAGCAATATCCTGACCACGGTGTGGCCGGGTGTCTCCGCAAGTTCCACCGGGTGGTCTAGGAGGAGGCGGACGCATGCGAGTTCAGGTTGGAGTGGCGGCCTCCATGGCCAACCGACACCGAACAAGCTCGGCCATGACGGCGGCGCCACCGCCCTCTGCGGGGGTGAAGTGAGTGATCCTCATCCGGCGAGAGTGTCGGGGCGTGTTACGGCGCGCTAGCCTCCGCCACCTCATGTCATTGCAGTGTGAACCCGCCAACACGGATCACGAGGTCCTTTCGGACGGAGATCGAATTCACGGAGAGATGGTGGGTGAGCCAACCACTAGCCCCCTACATGCGCCCTGGCCGGCGTATTCCGCTGACAGGCCCGTCAACGAACAGGGTTGACTACCCCCAGGATGGAAGGTATGGTTCGGTAGAGGGCGTCTTCGTGGCTGGAAACCCTAATGGCTCTCTACGATGGATCCCGGGATCTGCAGATCAATGGACAGGTGATGTACCCAGGTTCGGGCCCCCAACGTAGGAAATAGCCCTACGTCCTGCTAGATCTTTGTTGAGGAAGTGTGGAGGCGATTACAAGGGTTCTCCTGGTCTAGTGCTTCTTCCAAGCTTTCAATCTCTATGTCTCTTGTGTGTCGCCCCGCTCCTCCATGCACCGAGGCGACCTTATATAGACGGGCCGACCAGCAGGTGAGAAGATGACGCTATGCTGATCTACGATTCATTAACTACACCCATCATTCGAGCCATATCTCACTGACCCATGACTCATTTATTACACTCGTCGTTGTAGCCTTGTCCTTCAAGCCCCATTTAATGCGGCTGGTAAGCCTTGCGATCACTTGGGATATGACACTCCTGCGATGGGTTTGGTAGAGGCGTTAGAGGGATGGGCCGTTGTCGTGTCGATAGCAGAATCCTTCACAATTAATGGCCCGACCACGGCATGTCAAGGAAGGAGACTTGGTGAAGCCTTCTCCTTATTCCTTTGGTTGCCTCGGTGGCACGACAAGAGGCCAGCGCGCCACTTGCCGGGCCGCCTCTTAGGCGACGCCTAGCTGGCGGGGCTTGATCGCCCACGCGCGCGGGGCACCATGAACGCTTCGCCCGGTGGCGGGTGTCGCCCACTGCTCGCGAGGGCCACGTGGGCTCCTCGCCTAGGCGGCAAGGCACGATCGCCCACACGCTCGCTAAGGCCACGCGGCCGCTTCGCCCGACAGTAGGTGTAATCGCCCACCGCCGCCGAGGCCATGTGGGCTCCTTGCGGCGAGCAAGGCATGATCTCCCACCGCGCGGGGCACCAAAGCAGGCGCTTGTCCGTGGCGAGGTATGTCGCCCACCCGCTCGCTAGGGGACACGTGGGCTCCTTGCCGTCGGCGGTATGATCACCGCTTTGCCGCCCAGGCACCACGCGAGCCACTCGCCCGTGGTAGGGCGTAATCACCCACCTGCCGCCCGGGCCGCGTGGGCTCCTCGCCCGTGGTGAGCATGATCGCCCACACGCCCGAGCTACCATCTTTGGGCAGGCGCTTCTTGGGCTCCTTTGTTCATGGCGGAGAGGTACCGGTTGCAAAGTACAAGACGGCTACCCTCTGGTTGAGATTGATTCCATATATTGGACTTGAGAATTCCCATGTATCTCTCGAACGGGCACATGCTATGTAGCAACATGGGCCCACACATCTTTACCTCCCATATAATTAAGATGAACAATGAGATGGACCATGATATCGAAAAAAGATGGAAGGAAATACATCTCAAGATTACATAGAGTCATTACCACCTCGGCCTGTAGAGCATCTAGTCTTTGGGATCGATGACCTTTTGAGCAATTATATTAAAGAAATAACATAGCCTCGTGATTGCCTTTGGACCTTGCTTCGGTAAAATATTTCTAATTGCCCTTTGGGAGCATGAAAGTTCAAGCTCCATTAATTTGGTTTTGGTGTTAATTACAAATCTAATATTGAGACTAACTCTTTTGATAATCATAATATTGATTAGTCTCAATTGTTAATTAATGACAAATCTTTTGAGACTATTTCTTTTGTTGAGCTTAACTCTTATTACTCTCTTTTGGATGAAAAAGATGGAAACATCAAAGGTATGCATTAGAGCTCATATTATATATCTTGTTGCATTCCTTGGATACAATACTCATGATCATAGTGATAAATCCAAATATGAGACTAACTCTTTTATTGAGTATATTCTTGATTAGTCTCATCTCATTGAAAAATAGAAAACCCATGGTACGCACATGTATTCATTTTATGATATATTTATGCATATTTTGGATTCAAGTTAAAAATGAACTATATCGTTATTGAGACTTCAATATGTGCATTAATATTTTCAATTCTATATATACATGAATGCTCACATTTAGGGGAGTTAAGTACTTTACCTTGATGTTTAAATAGTATTGATCGATTCATCTTTCTATATCAAAGATCATTACTTTGAAACAACCCCTTGAGTATATTTAACTTATGTAGTTGTAGTATACTCGTGGTAATATGGGATAAACTCCAAAGCAATCGAAAATTGAATATGTGCATATTGATTCAAGTTCAATTATTTGTATGCACAAATTTAATGGAGTTTATTCTATTGTTGATGGTGTTAAGAGTATTGATCCATTTCCACCACTCCATATAAATTGGATCATTACTTTTAGATTCCATCAAATTGAGTATATGAAACTTGTATAGATTAATATATACTCACATCAATTTAAATGAAGTTTAAATTGAGTTCGGTTGTCTTTCAATTAATCAAAGAACACTTCATCATTTGTTGATGGTGTTTCTTAATTAGTTACGGACAAGCGAAAAGCTCTTGAGCAAAATGAAGCATTAGTTGCGTTAGTATACTCAAGACACAATTTATCTTTCAATCAATTTGTCTTTGGGTTGTGGTCAATCATCAAAGGAAAAGATCAAAGAATCTTGGGAGCATCCATTATGTCTTAATGGAGTTCATTGATGATTGAGACAACCATGTATTTTGGGACTAACACTTTCAATGAGTTTGAAATAGGTTAAGTCCAAGGTTGAGATGGATAAAGGGACAAGTACATTAAGTAGGGTGTATTGATGAATGTCAAGAGAGTATTCCGAGCTGAAGTGAAGTTAGAAGTTTCATCATGTGTTAATGAACAAGAAGAGAGGACCCGGCTTTGAGAGAAGACGATGGAAATCATGAAAGCTCCAAGTGGTTGCGAGAGGCAAAGATATAACTAGCTAAGGCTAAGGATGTGTTTCTAGTCTTTTACGGTCTCGGTGTTTGGATGGGAGACCAGGTTGTTAGTGTGAGTTCTTTGTACTATTAAGAGGGTCGAATCTTATAGCTTGACCTTCATCTTGTGTTGATGAATTCAATCCGTTCACTCTAGCTCACTCTCTTATTTGGTTTTTGCATGAGCGAAGAATTTGCATGTGTTGCAAATAAGAGAGCTCACGCTTGCTTCTTATTGAATCTTAATCAATTTGCTTTTTACATAGAGCTATGGATTTGCATGTGTTGCAAAAGGGAGATAGGTCATGTAATTTGGTTTGTGTGGTTTTCCATGGAGCTAAGTTTTACATGTGTTGCAAAATGTGAGATCTGATTCATCGTGTTTTAGTTTGTGACTTGATCATGTATTCATAAAGGCTAAGATAAGTTTATACTTTGTGTTTGCAAAATATGTTTTTGCAAAATGTTGATTTGTTATTTGCAAATGTGGTTTGCAATTAAGCTAGAGGTTATGGGTTTCAATACTAAAGCATGTATTGGCATTTACAAATGTGTTTTGCAAAATATCGGGATCATGTGTTGATCCTTGCATGGCTAGAGGATTGATCTTATAGCTTTTCGGATTATTTGCATATGTGTTTTGCAAAATATTAGTGTTCGTTTGATCTTGGAGCATGTAATTAGAATTTGCAAACGTGTTTTACAAAAATTATTTTGATCGTGAGTTGATCGTTACATGGCTCAATATTTGATCTTATTGACTCTTTCTAGTTTGTAGTCACGAACTTCATCAAATCTATGTGAGGGATTTCGAAAAATCAGATTTTAGACTAAATGACTACATTAGAGTCTTTGTTTTTGTGACATTTAAAAATATCTATGATTGCTTAAATCTTGAAAATGAGTAGAGATTGTATCCCTCGTGATAAGCTTCGCATAGAGTCCAAGATCACCTAAGTCGGAGTTCAGAGTAAAAAGTTATGGCCATTTTAGTTGTTGTGGCAGCAGTATAACCGCTCTAAGGCCGGTCATACTGCCCTTAGTCCGGTATGACCGGGCCCCAGGCAGTGTGAAAATTCCAAAGAAGGGTTTTCTTTGTCTTCTTGAAGGCCGGAGCTACCGGGGTGTGAGCGGTAGCACCGGTGAGTAGTATGACTACCCCATGTCTGGTATGACCGGGTTTTTTGAGGAACGGCTAGTTTTTACTAGTCGTTGGATCAGAGGCTAGTCATATCGGCCCTAGGGTGGTATGATCGGGTCTCCTGGGTATTTTTGCCCATTTTCCCCCCATCGGTTAATTTTTCTTGTGGAGGCTATATAAGGAGCCTTGGGGGCTATCATTTGGGTGTTGTTAGCTTTCTTGAGTATTTAGGTGAGGTGTAGCATGTGTTGCATACTCATATTTGATTTTTGAGCTAAGAGTGAGCCCTAATTTCATGTGTAGCAATTAGAAGTGGATTGAGAGTCTCTTGTGCATGTGTTGCACTTGAGGGAGCCATTGTGCATGTGTTGCACTTAGTGATCACCGGAGTGCATGTGTTGCATTAGGTGAAGTTCAAGCAGGAAGGCTTGACTTGTTTCGCTTGGTGTTTGCCAACACCTAGACGGTGTGGAGGCGTCGTGCACGGTGAGCTTCTCGATGAAGGTTGTGAGAAGCCCCGACAAGTTGTGAAGGTCGGTGCTCACCTACCCGGAGTGGGAAAGAGCAACCTGTAATACTGCGAAGCCTTGCTCCAAACTCTGGGCCTTCCGCCGGGAGTGTTTTGGCCGTCTGGCAGGTAATCTCAGAGGTGGTTGGCCCATTTGGGAGGGTTAGGGTTAAAGGTTTTAGGTTTGGGAGGAGTATTTTTGTAATTTCTCCTCTTCACCTACCTTTTTACCTAACCTTATTTCTCTCTCCTTTTGTGTGGCTGCCATTCTCCTTGCCTTGGCAGATATTTTCTTGTTCCCTCATCCTGCCGACTCTTTCTCTTTCCTCCTGGCCGCATGCTTCATTTCCTTGCCAGCCGCCTGCACCAGCTTCTACCAGAGTGCCTCAAGGCCGAGCTCCTCCCCTGCGCCCCCAGTCTTGGCCGAAGTCCTCCCTGCCCCCGGCCTCCAGTTCTTCCTCCCTTCTGCTGGTTCTTTGCTTCTGGTGCCGACGCCCCAGCTCGGCTGACCGGGCGCTGCTCCTCCCGATCGCCTGGCTATCCTCCTCGGCCATGCAAATCAGTGGCACCTTCCCCGGCCAGCGGTCTCTGGGCTGAGTTCCCGTGCGCCTTCCCCCAGCCGGTCTCCCCTCAGCTCGGCGCCTCCCCCTGCCCTCTGGCTCGGCAAACAAGCAATTCCGGGCAGCGGCGAGCAAAGCAAAGACAGGTAGGCGCCTCCTCGGCTTCTCCCCACCTCCTCCTTCATCCAAGCAGCCATGAGCAAGATTGGAGGTATATGTTTTGGGGGAAATTAACTTGCATGTAGGGTGTTTGATGAAATGCCCACTAGGTTTTCTGAGATGAAATGATTGTGCATGTTTCAATTTGTGTTGCCCCAATTTCTATGATTTGTGTGAGGAGCTTATCATCTATATATTAGCGAGGGTTGCAAATTTTCGGTGATGGATCTTTGGGCCTTTGGTTGTTTAGTTTGTTATTTTGTGCCTAGATGAATTCGACTCAAAAGTGGTTGTTCTCATTCAATTTCTTGCAAATGGTTGGTCTAGATTGGGAATGGAGGCCAAGTGGATGTCAAGAATGCCAATCGACATTACTTTTCTTGCCTATATTTGTGACTTGAGTCAATGCTTGTTAGAGGTCTAGCACTTGTCCATTCTATAGTCATTTGTTAATTGTCATTTCGTAAAAGCCAATAGCGTAAAGTCATGATTAATATGTTAATCTCGGATCGGCTTTTTGTCTTACGGCATAAGGCATGGATGAAGTTTTTAAGAGCTAGTTAATTTCTATGTGAACTCCTTCTAAGACAAAGAATGAAGTAGCTCTCATTTGCACCTATTCTGTAATTGTTTGAGGATGTTCTATTTGGTGTGATATTTTGTTCCATGGACCCGATAGTATTAATTAGATTATAATATTTTTCTAATCCTAACCGGTGGTCCTTGATGACAATGAAAATTTGCTTTATTCTGTGGATTCTTGGAGGAGTATGTTCTTGAATTTTATAGTTCGTCATTATCTACCAAATCCTTGCAACTTATTAATGTGGTCTCTAAGATAATATGCAATATCCTTTGTTATTTCTAGAGATCATTTTTACTAAAAGGTATTGTGAAAAATTGTGGCACTTTTGCTATTCTTGTGTTGTGATGGGTGTACATGTTGAGTTTTTTCAGGTTCATGATAATTTCTACTCTCTATGCACTCCTTTGTTTGATTGACGGGAAAGATTAACTTGTGAACTTATGTAGTTATGGTCACTAGGCATCTTAATGCTCATCCATGTGGTAAAATGGATCATTTTCCATGAGCCACAAATGAGCTGGGGCTTTATTCCTTTTTCTGGTTACTAATTGCTATATGAACTGTTGGAATACTACAAATGCTTCTCTTCCTAACTAGGATAAGATACAATAAAGTGTGACTTAAAATTTAGCCTTATCAATTATCATGCATGGATGCAATCCATCTAGTTGAACCTGAATGTGGTGAGAGGATTGTGTCCCCTGTTGTTTTAAGCAAATCTGTTGTTACTATGGTTTATGAAAGATTTGTAGATAACGATGGTTGAACTTGTTGTTTACTCGTAACTTGGTAGATTGCTTATCGTCACAGTTCTTGAATGTTTGAAGGGATTGGCTGAGTGGGGAGCTGTTGTTGTTTATATATTATTTGTTGACTGATTTCATCTTCTTAGCGAAATAAATGGTTTGATAGCATAAAGCTTTTGGGCCTATTGGAGGCGTAGAGCATTGTTGAAAGAGTATAGTTGTAAAGCGTTTTGCGACGGTTGTTTCAGGTGAAGTAGTTTCGGGAGTGCATAGCATTTTCCTCGTGCCACTCCACTCCTTCCGGTAAAAGGCAAGTACATCGAGCTGTGTGTCTAACTGAGTTGTTCGTCGTTATTTATCTGTTCATAGCTAATTTCTATTGATTTTGGCAAGTATGAGTTATATTGGTGATCGTCCTTGGCAGGCGTGATTAGCTATTGGATTGGTGGTCACTAGTAAGCCTTAATCTCGGTGAGTTCTTGTACCTTTGTTAATATTGCCCCTGAGTAGCGAGACTGGGAGTGCAGGGGATACTTGTGGTTAATATACAAGAGATGTATTTAATTGTGCCTCGTCTAGGGAATTGAGTTGAGTGTGTTGATTGAAATGTGTTTTAGTTGAGAATTGATGAATGTAATGTGTTTTAGTTGAGAATTGATGATTGAATTGTGTTTTAGTTGAGAATTGATGTTGCATTCTTGCATTCATGATATGCATTCACAATGGAAGAGGCGGCCCATTCTGATGCGGGCCTCTGTGTTCACACGTGGTGAACATGAAAGTCCTACCTCGTAGTCCCATTCATCGAGGTGAATGGGAGCGAGACAGTAAGAGTAGGCACCTTCCATCTACGGGATGGAAGGATGTGAGGGTGCACACCGATGGGTGGGCACTCGGCGAGTTCTGATACGTGCATGGAAATGAGCATTCATGTGCATTGCATCTTTAATAATGAGTGTTGTGGTAAATGGTGTGTCATATGGATGGTGATTTTGGTAATTGAAGGTTTAGTCGTGGATTCAACCCTTAAAGGGGAGATTGAATTGAATTGATGAATTAGCGCATGTCTTTTCTTTGCTTTGCTAACTATGTTGTATGAATATCGTGGTGTGAAGTTAGAGTGTTGAACTCGAATAAAGTCGATGAAAATGGTTTGAGCTGCAACAAGGGGTGATTGAGTCGGAAAATGTAGTGACTTAGAGCCACGTGATGCCTCTTTTACGTTGAGTGGTTTTATTAGCAAGTTGATGACTTGATTGCGGTAAATTTTGGGTATGGTCAAGTTATTGCTTTAAATGGGTATGAATGCTGGTTGTCCGGATATCGTTTTATTTGCCTTACTTGCTCTTAGTTATTGCTTTAAATGGGTATGAATGCTGGTTGTCCGGATATCGTTTTATTTGCCTTACTTGCTCTCGTGGTTAAGTTTTTGTGTTACTTACGATAACTTGGGTTTATTATTCTCGTGTACTTTCTTTGAGTTTAAACTCACGCTTGTTATTTAATGTTTGTAGGTGTTTTGAAGCGGCATGCATGGATGGGGTAGTAACACAATCACGTTGCATCACCGTCATTCCATCATATCAATTATAGTTCGTTCTAGCTCATGCAAAATTTTTGTAAAAGGTTGTTTGCGTTATGTTTAATAAATTCCTGTCTGTAATAATTATGTGGTGAAGTTTATTAAATTTCTATAGAATCGTGATTGGTTAACTAAGGACCTGCTAGAATGATATTATCTTGCAAATGTTTTACACTCTCTTGAGTGGATGTCCTAGTTTTAGGGGAGGTGCTATCGAAATTTTTTATAATTTTGACAACCTCCTAGTTGTTAGCTTACTTTACGAATATTTATTCGTAGTGATTTTTAATTGGTGGTGCTAGAGGGTGTAACATTCGGGGCACGGGGTGCCGGGGTGTTACACAACCACTAGTGGAATCATGGCGGGAGCTCAATTTGTGGAGCCGGTCCAAAGTGGTTTGGGCTAGCCTCAACGTAGATTAGGGGAGACCGGTAAGTCTCCGAACACCACAGTAAAATATCGGTGTGTCACTTTGTGTTTGCTTGCAATTCTTATTTGTATTGTTTCAATTTACATTCTTAGAATTAAAGTGCTTAATTGTCTTTAGGATTGCATATTTTTGTTAGAGACATAAATAGTCATTGCACTTAGTGAGCCTAGTTGACTTAGGCTTAATTTTGAAAACCTTAGTTTATCGTTTCCACATTGATTTTTGTTTAGGTTTTGATATAGAGATAAATAGGCGACTTTTAACTAATCGTCGAAGAAATTTTTAAAGCCGCCTATTCACCCCCTCTCTAGTCGGCATCCTCGATCTTACAAGTGGTATCGTAACTTGGTCTCTCATTTATTAAGCTTTACTGCCTAGAGAATAAGGATGGCGACTAGTGGTTTTGTGCACTACAATCGATTCACATATCTTTGATGGCTCTAATTATGCCTCATGGAAATGCTTTATGATTTCTCATTTTAAATCCATGAGCCCACAAATATGGTGGATCGTAGATGTGGACTTTTCTCTTCCATTAAATGAATTTGCTCTAACTAAAGGAGAAGAGAAATGCCTACATCTCGATGCTCAAGCCACTAACGTTTTATTTAGTGTTGTGAGCGTAGATGTATTTAATAAAATATACAATCTCAAGAACGCTCACGAAATGTAGACAAAACTTCAAGAATTATATGATGTGTCCACATCCCCTAGTGAGGGTTGCATAGAAGAATGGGTGTCTGGAGATGAAACTTCAAGCTCCATCTCAAATGATGAAGAACTGACAACACCATCGACCTCAACCTCCGCCTCAAAAGATGATGAGTATCCAATGCTATCTTCTCTAACTCGTTGCTTCATGGCTAAAGGTAAAATTGAGGTAAATGATGATAACGATGATGAGTACTCTTATGATGAACTTATGAATATGTTAGAGGAGCTAAATAGTTATCTTTGGAAGGAGAAAGCAAAATATAAGATTTTAAAGCTTGAACATGAATCACTTCAAAATGATTATAATGTGCTTAAAGAAAATGATGAATCTCTCCTTCTCAAAGAAATTTTTAAGCTAAGAATGGACATAGGAATTCAATGTGATTTAGTAAATGAAATGCCATGCTTAAATGATAATTCTTGCAATTCATCTAAGTTAGAAATGTCCATTTCTTGTGAGGATTTAATTGATATGCCTTGTTGCTCTAATGAAATTGCTTCAAGTTTCTCTATATGCTTAGAGAAAAATCTTGTAGAGGAGAATAAAGAGCTCAAGGAACAAGTCACTAAATTGAGAAGTGACTTAGAAAAGTGTTATAAAGGGGAGGCCACCCTCGACGATATTCTAAGCAAGCAACGCCGCTCTTAAGACAAGAGAGGGATTGGCTACATCTCCAAGAAGAAGGTGAATAGCAAGATAAGGCACAACGCAAGACACACGAAGAACATCAAGTGCCTTGGATGTCATGAGAAGGGTCACTACGTTTTAGTGTGCCTAAACCAAGAGGATGTCAAGTCTAGGACATCAACAAAGAAACAAACCAGCAATGAGCAAGTCAAGAAGATCAAGAGAGGTCCGAATTACCAAACTTGCTTTAACTGCCGAGAAAAGGGTCACATTGGTAAAAATTGTCTCAAAGGTATCTCTCCTAAGCCTATTATTGTCAATGATCATTATTTGCTTAGGAAGGACAAAAGTGGCAATGTGTTTGCCAAATTTATCAATTCTCCTAAGTCCATGCAAAATAATGATATTCATTTACTTAGGAAAAATAAATTTAGAATTGTGTTTACTCAAAATGCTATATTTCCTAAGGCCAAGAAAAATCATATTGATCATGTGCTTAGAAAAAATAACAATAGCAAACTATTTACTATATATGCTAGATCCTCTAATCCCATTTATTATAATGATTATCATGTGGTTAGAAAGGATAAAATTAGAAATAGATTTGCTAAAATTGCTAAGACTCCTAATCCTTCTCATTTTAATGCCAATAATTCGCTTAGGACTTATAACAATTGCAAATCTTTTACTAGTCTTGTTAGTTCATCTAAGACCATTAATTTTAGGGCCATTTGAGTCCCTAAATATCTTGTGACTAACATTCATGGACCCAACCAAAATTGGGTACCAACAAGTGCCTAAAAGATTTCTAGGTACTTAGAGAGGCATTGGACGTTTGACTTCTTCAAAAGGAAAGAGAACTTCATCATTTGCAAAATGGAGCCAAGCATGAAGATGTTCACTTAAATCATGAGCCAATGCCATCTTGGGTATCAATTATTTAAATTGATAATTTTAGCTTACAACCTTGTGTAGGTTATAGTACATTATCATGAAAATCAATTTAGATTGCTTGTTCATGTTCTTACTCATGCTTATTAGTTGTATTAATTGCAATCTTGAGCAAGTTTGGGTTGTGGCACATTAAGGGGGAGTGCTAAATCATAACCAGGTATATCACATCTCTATGTGTGCCCATATTCATATTAGTACTAATATATTTTCAAAATCAAGCCATTTAGTCAAAAATGAAAAATCTTAATAACTATTACTAAATTTGTGAAAAACTAGTTGAAAAATGTATACAAATGTTTTTAAAAGGTTTTCCAATGGTTTTGGCTTTACAAAAACTAGTTTCAAAAGAAAATAAGTTTTTAACCTAAAAATTAGTTACTAGTATCTTGTTTTGGCTTTAAATTTATAATTTTAATAGAATAAATTTTAAAATGATTTTGAATATAGCTCCAAAACGAAAAACATTAAGTTGGTCATTCTTAACAATTCTCGTATTCAAAAGACCAACCTATCAAAAGTTATTTGATTTTGAAACTAACCCAAAAACTAATATTGACCTATATTGGTCATATTCTAGCATTTTGTGAGTTTCACTTTTTGGACCGGATTCTTGAATATATCTTGGTTCAAAATGGTATTTTAAACTCATACATACTAACTCCAATCAAATATCTTTTTGGTTGCTTCTTATGATACTTTTTGGAATGATGTTGAAAACGATATGCAAGTGATTTTCTTTATATGAGTCGTTTTGGTCAAAAAGGCAAAAATGTATTCAAAAGGCCAATATTTGTGAAAATATTTATAAAGTTCTCAAATATATATTTCAAACATTTTGCAATGATTTCAGAGTAAAAATTCCTATTTTAGAAACAAAATAGCAAATTTGGCCTCAAATGGATCTTATAGGATCTTTATTTTGGATTAAATGAAATATTTTTATAAGTTAAAATCTATTGAGTTTTTGAAAAGTGTTCAATATAAAACTCGTAGGGTTGATCATTTCAACCATTTCTTTAGTTCAAAGTTTTTCAAATTACCAACCGTTCAAAAGTTATAACCATTTGAATTTGGCCAAAATCATTCATTTGACCCAAAATAACCCATTCTTGCATTTTGTGAGTTTTACAATTTGAGTTGAATTTCTTTATGCATATTGGCATGAAATAGTATTTCTAACTCATACAAAGTTATGAAAGTTGAAATCTCCATAAATTTCAATTCGGATTGCATTTTGAGTATTTTGTGGAAACTCAACTTCTTTTTATGCCTACAAAGCGTAATTTACCATATCTTTTGAAAGAAATATCTTTTTAAGGAAATTATTTTTGAGAAACCTTTCAAGTAGTCCAAAGTTTATTTCTGAAAATTTTCAAATCATTTGGACTTTATTTGAGAAAGTTTTGAGTTTTCTTCTCTGAGTAAAATTCATGCCTTCAAAGCAAAAATTCTTTTTGAAATTTTTTTTAGGAGTCCAAAATATATTCTTGCAAAATTTAGAATAATTTTAACTTTATTTGAAAAAGTTATGGCTTTTTCTCTCTTTGATCAAATGCTGAAAATTCAGACATTTACATGGTTTTGAGTTGATTTATGATTTTTGTATCTCCAAATGAGATCATAATTTGTGGGGAACACCTTTGTAAGAATTGACCCTAAATAGTTGGTCTATTATTTAAAAATTTATCAGATTTTTTAGACATAATTTGAGTAATTTTTCAGCTATCTTTTGAAGCCTAAATGAAATGTCAAAAATTGAAAATACGAAATTCTAGTTCTTTGAAATCTTTGTGGTTTTCATGTCTTGAAATTAGTTTCAAGTTGGTAGAACCTCTCAAAACAAAACTTGATCATTTTTAAATGTATTAGCTCTATGATTTATCTTAAAATTCTTTTGGAGCTTATTTAATCGAGTTTTTGTGTTTGAAAGGGGCTCTCCTTTTGACTATATCATAGTATCAAGTTGACCTTTAATAGACATATAATTCTCATATTTGAAAAAATAAGCTTGTTTTGAAATAAAGGTCAATGTTTTCTCAAAAGTGGTATCCTCATGCAAAATGATTTTTTACAAGTGTTATCTCTTACAAATAGTATTATTTAAAAAACAATCTTTATTTGAGGTATCAATAAAAAAATGAGCATTTCAAGTGGTATCTCTTTAAAATTGGTATTTACAAACTTTATATTTTCCTCAAGTGATATTATGAGTGATGCTTCTTTAAAAACTTTCTACAAGTGGTTTCATGAAAATTCGAAGCTCATTTAGATGTTTTCCTCGTTTAAGCGCTATTAGGCTCTCAAAGACTCTTTTTGTGAGTTTGTTTGCAAATTGAAAAGCCTAATAAAATGAGGAGCTTATTTGAATGTGTTTCAAATGTCTTTCTCGTGCTTAACTTAAACTATGGCCTTTTTTGAACTTGGTTTATTCTTTTGGGCCATATAAAGAAAAAGTTTGCGAAATTCTAGAATCTTATTGAAAATTCTTAATACTTACAAGTGGTATTTTATTTAAGAATTTTGAACTTAAATAAGTCATATATATTCATTTCAATCTCGTTATGACCTTATTTCAGAGAAATTCTTACCGAACTCTCTTTTTCAATGTGATATTTCCTTGCTAAGCTCTTCACTCTAAAAGTCTCCTCTTTGGATTCGTTTTCCATTTTTGGTGTTTAATGCCAAAAGGGGGAGAATTTTTGGGAGCTTAATATCTCATTTGGTTAAAGGGGAGTTTGGGAGAGCATAATTTGGTTAAGGGGGAGAATTATTTGTCATACACATTCGAGCTTAATTTGGTCAAGGGTGGAATTATTTCTCAGTTCATTCTCAACTATCAATGCTTAAATTGTTCAAAGGTGTAACACCCCCGGAGCCCAAACGCGCCACGGATGCTACCAACCCTCTAAACTATTAAGACCGGCTTAGAAACTAAGCCACCACATTTTACAAAATTTCAGCATGACCTCTCTAGAACAGAGGACATCCACTCAAGAACAAAAGAATTGTAGCGATTAATATCATTCTAGCAGGTCCTTAGTTATTCAATCACACCCAACACAGATTTAACAAATTTCATTACGAAGATTAATAAATTACAATAACATCAATTACATCCAGATTTGATAAATCGGTCAAGTAAAGTGTTGGAGATGCGAGTTGTGCACGTGTTACTACTCCCAACCCGATGAAGCGACTTCAAGGTACCTAAAAACAGAAGCAAACAAGCATGAGTCCAAGACTCAAAGAAAGTGCAACAAGTAGGAAAAGTAAGGCATTAGACTAAAATGCAACTATTAGGAGACATCAAGTAGTAGTTCCTTAAATTGACATCCGTAAATAAGAGATACGGTTGAATTCATAAAGGATCCAAAAGCGTAAGAACACGATTAATTCATCATTTAATTGACCATTACTTAACTCGAAACATCCAAAGACACAGAGTAGTGGCAGCTCCACTTACCTCAACCACCTCGGCAATGTAACAAAACCCTACCCATGCCTCGAAATCAATTAAGGGATGAGCCCACGACTCAACTCTCAACTTTGTTCCTTCCATTCTCATCATTCAACATTTCTCAATCGCAATACACAATGCAATCAAATGTTTTTATACTTTCATTCACATAATATTCCATGCATATTTGCAATGCTATATAATACAATACAACCATGCACTTCATGCACATAATATCCCATGCGTACACGCAATGATATATAGCATAATAGAACCATGCATTTTATTCACATAATATCCCATACTGAGATATGCAATACTATATAATGCAACACAACCGTGCATTTCATTCACATAATATCTCATGCAAACACGCAATGATATATAATGCAACACAACCATGCATTTCATTCACATAATATCCCATGCGAGATATGCAATACTATATAATTTCAAACCATTTCATCAATTGACTTTGAGTTCATAACTTGACTTCACTCCACGTTATCCATACAACATAATTAGCAAGGCAAAGAAAAGCGAATTCATCAAATTCAATTCAATCTCTCCTTTTTGGGTTGAGTCCACGACTCAACCTTCAATTCCATAATCACCATCCATATGACACACCATTTACCACAACACTCATTATCAAAGATGCAATGCATATGAATGCTCATTTCCATGCACGCATGCAGATCGCTGAGTGCCCACCCGTCGGTGTGCACCCTCATGCCCCTTCCATCCCGTAGATGGAGGGTGCCTACTCTTACTGACTCGCTCCCATACAACCACGTATATGGGACTACGAGGTAGGATTTTCGTACTCACTACAGGTGAGCACAGAGGCCCGCATCAGAATGGGTCGCCTCTTCCATCATGAATGCACAAATGCAATTGACATAAACCAATTTGCAACTACATTCATTCCTCACATTTGCATAGCCATAGCCAAATACATAAATATCACCCTCCTCACATCCATAAATTACCATTCACATCCTCAACACTCATAATCGCATTCGCAACACTCAAAATCACGTTCTCAACACTTATAATCATACTCACATCACCAATACTCGAGTAATTACTAATTTCATCTATCTTGATTATAAATCAAACCATTTTCGTAATCAAATTCCATACTCTGTCCTCACATTCATTTATCATCAATACTTCATACAAAACCATAATCTTTTATCATGACTACGAATTGAACTATTATTCTTGAATCAAAACTCAGGCTTTAATATCAATAATACCCTAATCCTACTAGTAAGCACCCACACGGAACACAAGTTAGCACAACAAGTCATATAGACAAGGCACATAATTCTTCAATGTTGCACACATAGCAAACAAACACGGATGCACATGCAAGTTTCATCCATACTAGTGTTGTCAAAATAACCACAACAAGCATTAGCGGCTCTCATATCAAATCGACCAAGATATACAATCTACAATTCACAAAATTCAATCAATTGATGCACTTGCCTTCAACTTCTCGAGACGGTGTGGCGAGGCGAGGTTACCACACCTGGGGTCACACCACCTGCACATGGATATAACTCACTCAAAAATATGCCCATAAATCATCACAAGACTCATACTAAGTCGGCCGCAACCCACTCCTAAAACCTGGAAACAGAAATCTGCCAACCCTGGACAGCACTTGGTAAAACAGTCATAACTTTTAGTCAGATGAACGAAACTTAGTGATTCCAGTTGCTATTGAAAGATAATTCGATTATCTACAACTTTTTCTATAGCCAACCGACCGGGAAAAGCACCGATATTTCTCAGATTTGCGACAAACAGCAGACAGCCGCAGAACTAACGCGTTCTGGACAGCACGCGGTAAAATAGTCATAACTTCCAAACCGCTGAACGGAATTTAGCGATTTCAGTCTCTATTGAAAGGTAATTCAATTATCTACAACATTCGTTATAGCCAAACCCCCAGAAAACGCTTGTAGAATTTTCCATTAGCAGCTCTAACCAAGGACGAAAATCTGCCCGAACAGAACATTCTCATTCACTCTAGTTTCTCCATTTCCCCAACTAAATGCATTGCAAAAACAAGAACCCTAGCCAAGCATTTCATCAAACACCATGTATGCAAGAAATCTCACCCCCAAATTTCTAGGGTTTTTACCTCAAGGGAAAACCCAAGGAGAAAGGAGGGACGTGGAGGATGCTGCCTTGACCCAGGGAGGAGTAGCTCACCGGCCAAGGGGAAGAAATCGCCGGAATCCTGCCGGAGATGGGCAGGAGCGCAGGTGCTTGGGTGAGCCTCGGCAGGAGCAGCAGGGACGGCAGGGAGTTCAGCTGGTTCGGCAGTGCTCGGGCAAGGACTCGGAGCACTGAGCAAGAACTCGGCACACAGGCAAGGATGTGGTAGAGAGCGTGAGCCTTGGCACGGCTGGGCAGAAAGAAAGGAGGCGCCGGTTGAAGGCTGTTCTTGCCGAGTGCCCCTCTCTTCTTCTTGAATGCCCCTCTGCTGCCTTCTTGATCTGGAGAAGAGGCGCAGGAGGAGCATGCACCCAAGGAGAAATCGCCAGAGAGAGCAGGAGGCCGGGGAGGAAACGCCAGAGAAAAATCGCCAGGAGAGAGCAAGAATCGCAAAGAAGGAAAAGAAAAGCAGTGTCCCAAATAAATTTCAGCCACACACTCTAGAGAGAGAGAGATTTCAGCCACACATTTTTTTGCAGATACACTCTTCCCCCTTTAACAGAATTCGACGTCAATTTCAACACCACAAGAACTCCAACAAGAACAACGGAATCAAGCTGGTAGCGAAAACATCCAAAAGAACAAGGTTGCGAACTTCCCACACGGGACTCCAAAACTCGAGTCACCTCCTTTCCACTTGGGAAGTCACATCACCCACACGCAGACGCTTATTAGACCCGAGCCGGGCGACCAAAATTCCCAAATCATACCATCGACCAACGACTCATGATAATACGATTAACACAAGCCACAACACTCTATTAAGCACATCATCGAATTTCTATTCCATTGAGCAGTTGGGGTTCTAAACTTAAACTCCCTAAGAACAAAGGGAACCTTGATTCACATTTCTCCTCAATAGTTAACCTTTATAGCCACATAACCATTAACAACTTCTGACCGAATCCAGATATACCATTATTTCTAACCAATTAACACCGGGATCCTCTAGGAATCAAAACATAACTTTTATCTGTTCAACAAGATCAAAAATCATTCTTTACTATTGGATTGATTAGCCCCAGAGGGCAACAATCAAATTCCCCCATAACACAACCTCGAACTTGACCTTCTTTCAAACTTGTCTCATACAACGAGACAATTACTCAATGAAAAAGTTTGCAACTGTACCACCCAGATCACCATCGACAAAGTCCCACACAACATAGGGACAACGCGATCAAAATGATCCTCCCAAACAAGCAAAACAGCGAGATCACATATCCCTTACTCTTACAAAGACACAGAACCTCAATCCTCACAACTAGGTCTAGCACGACACTAAACTCGAAGAGAACTCCATTCTCTTAACAACATAAACCATTTCCTCACCTTGAACCCTAAGGTGGAAAGCTTCACATCAAAGAATCACTCGATTAAAAAGCAACACAACACACTAATCCCAAAACCAACATTTCGGGAATAGCAAAACGATCCTGAAATACAACATTTGCCATTACCTCTATTTATTTTCCTTAAGTGGCAAGTCCAAAGACTACCATCACACTATTCCATAAGTATGCATTCTTTCTTCCTCATAATCTTTCATCCACTAACTCCACCACTTGGCGAAACACAAATCATATGGCAATTTCAATTGCACACCGAACAATATGCCTTAAACGAAAGGCAACCTTCCAAGTAATTACACCGACAATCCAATTCCATAGGTAATTAAACCTAAGAGTATAAATCCTTACTATATGCAATACGATGCCACGAACAGTCATAATCTTTAACTCCAACTAGAATGCAGAAGAGATACAACTCTCTTTAAACCAATAAACCACTTACATCACCTTGGAGAAAATTCAACAAAACCCATGATCGCTCTATTTCCTTTCCAAAGCCAAATCGCAAAGGCAAATTCAAATCTCGAACATCTCAAGAACCACCTTTATCATTTTCAAATCAATGCGATCAAATTTACATCGGGGAGTACTCAAAATAAAAGAGACTCCGCGCAACCCTTTGACAGAAGCTCTCAATAACCAAAAACAACTTAACTTGCTGTCATCAAAGCAAAAATGCGTACAACACCAAAATCAACACTTGGGAAGAGGAAAATCGATTCTCAAACCCGACATCCGAACCCACAATCAACACACAATCTCTTAAAGAGAAGAGGGGAAACTCATTCCCAACAGAGACCACTTCACTAGCCAACATCACTTAATTAACAAGTTCCTCAACCAAACTTGTTATTACTTCTTTGGCACAATCAGTTATAACCTTACGCAAACACCACGTCTAGCTCTCCACGTATAACCACGGATCATCCTGACCCACAAAATACTCTAACTACCAAATTTTTCTTTCCAGAAAAGCCAACGAAAACTTCCAAAGAAGCTCGACTCTCAAAAGACTTAGAAAATGACAGAGCTCAAGCCATGTCATTCAACAAAACTCCAAACCGATTAACAAACTCCAAAATTCCACGAAGGAAAGGAGTTACACAAATCAACTCACGGAAAGGAAAAGCGAATCAATCGAATAACACCTTTTTCCTTTAATGCCCCAAATCCAAAACTTCAACTTGGAGAACGATCAACACAAGAAAGAATCCATAACTTTCTCCACAAAACAATCAAAAGAGGTGCAAAACAATATACCTTGATTTACTGACAAAGGAATTAGGACTATCCTCACCGGATTATGAATCCTCCGGTCTTTGGCTCTCAACCGCCACACCGACCAATATGACTACTACGATAGGGCGAAATCCTTCGGCACAAAAGAATCCCAAAAGATTCCACAAGTCAAACCAAACTTCAGAGGCATAGCCATCAATAATACCATAGCCTTATCAAGACAAACAAATAACATAATCACAAGTATCAACATAGCATTAATAACAAAATAAGCATTGTAACATAATGGAACGATATCCCATCCCTTTCCTACTGTGCATCAAAGTGTGTCAAATTTTAGATTAATTCATCATTCTACATCAAGTTTTACGGGTATTGTCCTAGGGCCACAGTTTAAAGATTCAACCTGAACCATGTTTCTACCTTCACACAGCAAAATTTTAATTCATTCTAGAATTAATCACTACATTCAAACACCACGGACTGAAGCCCGCTCGATACCAAGCTGTAACACCCCGAGCCCAAAGCGCGCCACGGATGCTACCAACCCTCTAAACTATTAAGACTGGCTTAGAAACTAAGCCACCACATTTTACAAAATTTGGCATGACCTCTCTAGAACAGAGGACATCCACTCAGTGAACAAAAGAATTGTAGCATTAATATCATTCTAGCAGGTCCTTAGTTATTCAATCACACCCAACAAAGATTTAACAAATTTCATTACGAAGATTAATAAATTACAATAACATCAATTACATCCAGATTTGATAAATCGGTCAAGTAAAGTGTTGGAGACTGCAGTTGTGCACGTGTTACTACTCCCAACCCGACGAAGCAGCTTCAAGGTACCTAAAACAGGAAGCAAACAAGCATGAGTCCAAGACTCAGCAAAGTGCAACAAGTAGGAAAAGTAAGGCATTAGACTAAAATACAACTATTAGGAGACATCAAGTAGTAGTTCCTTAAATTGACATCCGTAAATAAGAGATACGGTTGAATTCATAAAGGATCCAAAAGCGTAAGAACACGATTAATTCATCATTTAATTGACCATTACTTAAGCGAAACATCCAAAGAACAGGAGTAGTGGCAGCTCCACTTACCTCAACCACCTCGGCAATGTAACAAAACCCTACCCATGCCTCGGAAATCAATTCGGGATGAGCCCACGACTCAACTCTCAACCTGTTCCTTCCATTCTCATCATTCAACATTTCTCAATCGCAATACACAATGCAATCAAATGTTTTTATACTTTCATTCACATAATATTCCATGCATATTTGCAATGCTATATAATACAATACAACCATGCACTTCATGCACATAATATCCCATGCAGACACGCAATGATATATAACGCAATAGAACCATGCATTTTATTCACATAATATCCCATACAGATATGCAATACTATATAATGCAACACAACCGTGCATTTCATTCACATAATATCTCATGCAAACACGCAATGATATATAATGCAACACAACCATGCATTTCATTCACATAATATCCCATGCAGATATGCAATACTATATAATTTCAAACCATTTCATCAATTGACTTTGAGTTCATAACTTGACTTCACTCCACGTTATCCATACAACATAATTAGCAAGGCAAAGAAAAGCGCGAATTCATCAAATTCAATTCAATCTCTCCTTTTTGGGTTGAGTCCACGACTCAACCTTCAATTTCCATAATCACCATCCATATGACACACCATTTACCACAACACTCATTATCAAAGATGCAATGCATATGAATGCTCATTTCCATGCACGTACCGGTACTGCCGAGTGCCCACCCGTCGGTGTGCACCCTCATGCCCCTTCCATCCCGTAGATGGAGGGTGCCTACTCTTACTGACTCGCTCCCATACAACCACGTATATGGGACTACGAGGTAGGATTTTCGTACTCACTACAGGTGAGCACAGAGGCCCTTGATCGAATGGGTCGCCTCTTCCATCATGAATGCACAAATGCAATTGACATAAACCAATTTGCAACTACATTCATTCCTCACATTTGCATAGCCATAGCCAAATACATAAATATCAGCCACTCCTCACATCCATAAATTACCATTCACATCCTCAACACTCATAATCGCATTCGCAACACTCAAAATCACGTTCTCAACACTTATAATCATACTCACATCACCAATACTCGAGTAATTACTAATTTCATCTATCTTGATTATAAATCAAACCATTTTCGCAATCAAATTCCATACTCCGTCCTCACATTCATTTATCATCAATACTTCATACAAAACCATAATCTTTTATCATGACTACGAATTGAACTATTATTCTTGAATCAAAACTCATGGCTTTAATATCAATAATACCCTAATCCTACTAGTAAGCACCCACACGGAACACAAGTTAGCACAACAAGTCATATAGACAAGGCACATAATTCTTCAATGTTGCACACATAGCAAACAAACACGGATGCACATGCAAGTTTCATCCATACTAGTGTTGTCAAAATAACCACAACAAGCATTAGCGGCTCTCATATCAAATCGACCAAGACATACAATCTACAATTCACAAAATTCAATCAATTGATGCACTTGCCTTCAACTTCTCGAGACGGTGTGGCGAGACGAGGTTACCACACCTGGGGGTCACACCACCTGCACATGGATATAACTCACTCAAAAACATGCCCATAAATCATCACAAGACTCATACTAAGTCGGCTTCGCAACCCACTCCTAAAAACCTGGAAACAGAAATCTGCCAACCCTGGACAGCACTTGGTAAAACAGTCATAACTTTTAGTCAGATGAACGAAACTTAGTGATTCCAGTTGCTATTGAAAGATAATTCGATTATCTACAACTTTTTCTATAGCCAACCGACCGGAAAAAGCACCGATATTTCTCAGATTTGCGACAAACAGCAGACAGCCGCAGAACTAACGCGTTCTGGACAGCACGCGGTAAAATAGTCATAACTTCCAAACCGCTGAACGGAATTTAGCGATTTCAGTCTCTATTGAAAGGTAATTCAATTATCTACAACATTCGTTATAGCCAAACCCCCAGAAAACGCTTGTAGAATTTTCCATTAGCAGCTCTAACCAAGGACGAAAATCTGCCCGAACAGAACATTCTCATTCACTCTAGTTTCTCCATTTCCCCAACTAAATGCATTGCAAAAACAAGAACCCTAGCCAAGCATTTCATCAAACACCATGTATGCAAGAAATCTCACCCCCAAATTTCTAGGGTTTTTACCTCAAGGGAAAACCCAAGGAGAAAGGAGGGAGGTGGAGGATGCTGCCTTGACCCAGGGAGGAGTAGCTCACCGGCCAAGGGGAAGAAATCGCCGGAATCCTGCCGGAGATGGGCAGGAGCGCAGGTGCTTGGGTGAGCCTCGGCAGGAGCAGCAGGGACGGCAGGGAGTTCAGCTGGTTCGGCAGTGCCTGGGCAAGGACTCGGTAGCACCTGAGCAAGAACTCGGCAGCACCTGGGCAGTGACGGTAGAGAGCGGCAGAGCCTTGGCACGGCTGGGCAGGAAAGAAAGGAGAGGCGCCGGTTGAAGCTGTTGCTGCCGAGTGCCCCTCTGCTGCTGCTGAATGCCCCTCTGCTGCCGCTGCTGATCTGGAGAAGAGGCGCAGGGAGGAGCATGCACCCAAGGAGAAATCGCCAGGAGAGAGCAGGAGGCCAGGGGAGGAAACGCCAGAGAAAAATCGCCAGGGAGAGAGCAAGAATCGGCAGCAAGGAAAAGAAAAACAGTGTCCCAAATAAATTTCAGCCACACACTCTAGGAGAGAGATAGATTTCAGCCACACATTTTTTTTGCAGTATTACAAAAGGTATGCTTACATGTTCAAATAGAATAAATTATCATAATATCATAATTTTCATTCAAATGTGGAAATTAAGCTCGGATTTGTCATCAATCACCAAAAAGGAGGAGATTGAGAGTTCAAGCTCCATTGATTTGGTTTTGGTGTTAATGACAAATCTAATATTGAGATTAACTCTTTTGATAATCATAATATTGATTAGTCTCAATTGTTAATTAATGACAAATCTTTTATAAGACCAATTCTTTTGTTGAGCTTAACTCTTATTACTCTCTTTTGAATGAAAAAGATGGAAACATCAAAGGTATGCATTCGAGCTCATATTATATATCTTATTGCATTCCTTGGATACAATACTCATGATCATATTCATAAATCCAAATATGAGACTAACTCTTTTATTGTGTATATCCTTGATTAGTCTCATCTCATTGAAAAATGGAAAACCCAAGGTATGAACTTGTATTCATTTTATGATATCTTTATGCATATTTTGGATTCAAGTTAAAGGATGAACTCTAGCATTATTGAGACCTCAAGATGTGCATTAATATTTTCAATTCTATATATACATGAATGCACACATTTAGGGGGAGTTCATACTTTACCTTGATGTTTCAATAGTATTGATCTAATTCATTTTTCTATATCAAAGATCATTACTTTGAAACAACCCCATGAGTATATTAAACTTGTGTAGTTGTAGTATACTCATGGTAATACGGGATAAACACCAAAGCGATCGAAAATTGAATATGTGCATATTGATTCAAGTTCAATTTTTTGTATGCACATATTTAATGGAGTTTTTTCTATTGTTGATGGTGTTAAGAGTATTGATCCATTTCCACCACTCCGTATAAATTAGATCATTACTTTTAGATTCTATCAAATTGAGTATATGAAACTTGTATAGATTAATATATACTCACATCAATTTAAATGAAGTTTAAATTGAGTTCGGTTGTCTTTCAATCAATCAAAGAACACTTCATCATTTGTTGATGGTGTTTCTTAATTAGTTAAGGACAAGCTTAAAAGCTCTTGAGCAAAATGAAGCATTAGTTGCGTTAGTATACTCAAGACACAATTTATCTTTCAATCAATTTGTCTTTGGGTTGTGGTCAATCATCAAAGGAAAAGATCAAAGGATCTTGGGAGCATCCATTATGTGTTAATGGAGTTCATTTATGATTGAGACAATGTCATGGCCCCAAATTTCAAAATTCATTTCTTGCGGCTAACATTAGCGCCAACCAAATTTTGACCGCATTTGAGATCGACTTCCGCCTTCCGTAAATGTTCTAAATTCGACACTTTAGAATTTCCAACTTAATGAAAGTTAAGAGCTAGAAGTTTCAGTGTGCAAGTACGATTTTTATCAAATGCAAATTTCAATCATGGCAATAAAATTGAATCCCTGTGCTGAAATTCTGGGACTTAGCCATTCTCTCTTGCTTCCAAGTGAGGTCAGGTGTGCAGCATCTAAATGAAATTGGGGGCAGCAAATAAACCAAATCAGCACAACACATTTCCTGATTTTTTTCCCCAGCACCTCCCTTCTCATTTCCCCAACCAAAGCAGCAGCACCTCATTTCGTTTCTTCTCCAAGCAGCGCCTCCTCTCCTCAGCCCTCCCCCTCATTTTCGTTCTTCCCCAACCACAGCCAGCAAGCAGCACATCCAGCCTCCTCCTTGGTGCCTCCTCCAGCAAGCACTCCTCCTGGTGGCGCCTCCCTTCCCTCCCCCAAGCAGCAGCTCCCTCCTCCTCCAAGTGCAGCTCTCCTCTTCCTCCTCCACTCCATGAGGTAAGGCTCCCTAGGGTTTAGGTTTTGATGGGTTATTTCCTGGTCTTGGGTGCTGCCATGATGTATTGGGGGCTTAGATGAGTGGAGAATCAAGGTTTGAATGGGGAATAACCAATCTAGGGTTTGGAGTAAGTTCTGAATTTTCGAGCATAATTTTTAGCTACTGTTTCGGGCTGATTTGAGAAAATTCTGAGCATCTCCTGCTAGGTTGGCTGTAGAAACAGTTGTGGGTAATCAAATTATCTTTCATTTCCAACTGGAATCACCTCAATTCGTTAATCCAGCTGAAAGTTATGTCTATTTTAGTGCTTGCTGCTCTGAAAATGCTGAAGATTTCGGGTAGAAACTTGAGCTGTGAATAAGAATTAGTTAGAGGCCGAATTAGAAATTAATTTTGCCTGTGAAGTTTTAGGAAATTTCTTGTAGATTGTAAAAATGTCATCCTTTACTCAATTCTACTAAGTATAGCAATTTATATGTTGAATTTTGTGCATGCTGTCTGAAACTTTGAAAATACTGAACTCTGAAAACTGCCCTCTGTTGCTGGCTGAACTGGGAGTTACCTGGGCAGAATCTGAGTGATTGGCCAAAGCTAATTTGTAGGTCTATGTCTTATGGTCGTGTAGGCTCTGAGTTTGCTCAATTTGGCTAAGTGATCAAAAAGTTATGGTCATTTGTATACATGCTGTCCTGAAACCTGTGTTTCTGAAAATTCAGACTTTGGGACTAAAGTTCAGAGTATAATTGCAAACTTTAAATTTATTTTCTGAATGTTATGATGCATGGTAATGTTAGATCACCCTCTTGTGGTCTTTTTCGAGTCCAAGAAGTCATTTTTGGGTTAGCCAAATAAAAGTTATACTTGTTTAGAGGTATGTGCTTGTTATTTTCAGATTTTGCTATAGAATAGAAGTGGAGTTTAGCAATTGTGTTTTCAGTTTTAAATTGAGTTGAATGTTTGCACTTTTGGAGCAAGCTTGGGTGATGCATTTGGCATTTTCATCTCATATGCATTGCATGCATCTCATTCATATGCACTGCTGGGTAGAGAACGAAACCATGGAGGGTGACGTGGCCGTGGTCGAGGGGACATCGGTGGGCAAGTTGTCGTTGGGGTCCAGCGAGAAGCTGCAGCAAGCACCTAAGCATGTTTATCCTTATGTATCGTTATTTTTGAGAATAATGTGATTAATTGAAATGTTAAGTATTGCATTAGGAATTGCCATGTGGGATAGGAATAGCTCCTATTTGTCTGCACGTACACCCCTTGTATTAATCGAATATCTCCTTTTGAGCTAGACTATGGGTAATAATGAGTCCGTGCTTAGAATGCTTAGATGTCGGGGTTGGGCCAAGTGACGGAGGGTTCTGTCACTTGCGGTTGTTATCATTACACACATACTACTTTATGTCGGACTTGGAATTGGGAAAGGTTTTGGAAAGAAATGAATTGTGGACCAGGCAAGGGAGTTGGTTCATTTGGGTACGGAGACTCAAATGTGTAGCCCCGTCTGTGTCAGTTAAGGACCGATCCGTAAGTGGAATAAGATTGAGCACACCCCGGTTGGTCGCATGCCCGATTATGGTACGGTAAGCCACCCTTTCATGGCATACTACTCGATGAGTCATGCCCTCATGCGATTGGACGTGGTTGAGGGCGAGGCCTAGGTCTCTCTCGAGGGCTAAGCGAGGCTTGAGCCGCTCGAGGGAGGTTGCTAGGTGCTCGGGCCGCATGAGGATGGTTCGACGAGTAGGTATGGATGGGAGGAGGGTTGACACTAGGCCCTTGTGGTAAGTGTCGTGCGATCAATGCTTCCCTGCAGGGTTAATTAAGCGATTCGAATTGCCGCGCTCTCGGATATGAGCACGCTTGGTCCGAACTTCTTCTGCGTAGTAAACAACTTGAACTTGTGGTTCGCCGTTGGGCTTGAGCTAAATTTTGATATGAGATGACTTGCTTTACATTCTGTTAATTACAATATCATGCTAGAGGTAGGTGCTGTTACAACTGCTAACTATATTGAGAAAGACTTGAGTAGATGACTAAAATTGAAACAAAGTTAAGCATTTCCGCACTTTTAACCTAAGCCTGTTTACCTTGCTACCGCCAAATGCATCTCCTTTGGAGTCGGTCATATATGGACCACGGGTAAGTCTTGCGAGTACCTTCAGACTCATGTTGTCGTACAGATTTTTCAGTGAGGACCCCGACGGTTCTGAGTTCTGTCCATATTGCTTCTCGGTGGTCAGGCGGGACACCGAGTAGAGGCTTAAGCGACATCGCTGAACGCCTGGGAAGTGTTGAGGTAACACTTCGGAGAAGTTTTATTTTGCTAATGTGTTGCGATTTGATTCATTTTTGTTGTATAGTTAGCTCCCAAATCTATGTCATGACTATGTTTAATTACTTGTCTATTTCCGTCGTTGAACCTTGTTGTATTCTCGTGCTTAATTCATGTTTAGTGTTGCTTCTAGCTATGTTGATCCTTATGCTTGTGGTTGTGGTTGTGATATAATTGTTTAGACAATTGTTTCTTCTGTCTGCTGAGTGGATGTCCATACTTCTAGGGGCGTCATGCCGAAATTTCAAACTTTTATCTTCTTTGTCTAGTCATGTTTTATATGCTTCTAGTATGCTAGATGAGTTGTTTAGTTGGGTGGTTGTCTAGTTTGTCTTTATGCTTGAGTTGGTGTTGTTTTTGTGCTTCGCTATGCGTGTCGATTGTGAAGTTTTGGGTTCGTTGCCACTTTATGCGAATTGAACCGATATGGCATTGAAACCGGTATGGTGGCGATCTGGCGAGTTTCGGGTTGCATCGGGGAATACTGGGACGGTTGTCGAGTTCATCGAATGGGGCGACGTTGTCTCTATTGGGCTTGGGTGTTAGCATCGCGAGCGCCACCGGCGATCCGTTGCTAACCTCCAATTCGATGTGGACGACGGACATTCGATAACCGAGGACGGTGCAGGCGGCTCCTCTCAGACAACCATGTATTTTGGGACTAAAACTTTCAATGAGTTTGAAATAGGTTAAGTCCAAGGTTGAGATGGATAAAAGGGACAAGTACATCGTCGTGTATTGATGAATGTCAAGAGAGTATTTCGAGGTGAAGTGAAGTTAGAGAAGTTTCATCATGTGTTAATGAACAAGAAGAGAGGACCCGGCTTGGAGAGAAGACGATGGAAATCATGAAAGCTCCAAGTGGTTGCGAGAGGCAAAGCTATAACTAGATAGGGCTAAGGATGTATTTCTAGTTTTTTACCGGACTCGGTGTTTGGATGGGAGACCAGGTTGTAGTGTAGGTTGCTGTACTATTAAGAGGGGTCGAGTCTTATAGCTTAAGCTTCATCATGTGTTGATGAACTCAATCCGGTTCACTCTAGCTCACTCTCTTGTTTAGATTTTGCATGAGCGAAGAATTTGCATGTGTTGCAAATAAGAGAGCTTACGCTTGCTTCTTATTGAATCTTAATCAATTTGGTTTTTACATAGAGCTATGGATTTGCATGTGTTGCAAAAGGGAGATAGCTCATGTAATTTGGTTTGTGTGGTTTTGCATGGGGCTAAGTTTTGCATATGTTGCAAAATTTGAGATCTGATGCATCATGTTTTAGTTTGTGGCTTGATCATGTGTTCATAAAGGCTTAGATAAGTTTATACTTTGTGTTTGCAAAATATGTTTTTGCAAAATGTTGATTTGTTATTTGCAAATGTGGTTTACAAATAAGCTAGAGGTTATGGGTTTCAATCCTAAAGCATGTGTTGGCATTTACAAATGTGTTTTGCAAAATATCGGGATCATGTGTTGATCCTTGCATGGCTAGAGGATTGATCTTATAGCTTTTCAGATTATTTGCATATGTGTTTTGCAAAATATTAGTGTTCGTTTGATCTTGGAGCATGTAATTAGAATTTGCAAATGTGTTTTACAAAAATTATTTTGATCATGAGTTGATCGTTACATGGCTCAATATTTGATCTTATTGACTCTTTCTAGTTTGTAGTCACAAACTTCATCAAATCTATGTGAGGGATTTCGAAAAATCAGATTTTAGACTAAATGACTACATTAGAGTCTTTGTTTTTGTGATATTTAAAAATATATATGATTGCTTAAATCTTGAAAATGAGTAGATATTGTAGCCCTCGTGATAAGCTTCGCATAGAGTCCAAGATCACCTAAATCGGAGTTTGGAGTAAAATGTTATGGCCTTTTTAATTGTTGTGGCAGCAATATGACCACCCTAAGACTAGTCATACAGCCCCTAGTCCGGTATGACCGGGCCTCTGGCGGTGTAAAAATTCCTAAGAAGGTTTTTCTTTGTCTTTCGAAGGCCGGTGCTACCGGGGTGTGAGTGGTAGCACCGGTGAACGGTATGACCGCCCCATGTCCGATATGACCGGGTTTTCTGAGTAACGGCTAGTTTTTACTAGCCGTTGGACCAGAGGCTGGTCATACCGGCCCTTGGGCGGTATGACCGGGTCTCCTTTGTCTATTTTGCCCTCCAACGGCTACTTTTTCTTGTGGAGGCTATATAAGGAGCCTTGGGGGCTGGCATTTGGGTGTTGTTAGCTTTGTTGAGTATTTAGGTGAGGTTTAGCATGTGTTGCATACTCATATTTGATTTTTAAGCTAAGAGTGAGCCCTAATTTCGTGTGTTACAATTAGAAATGGATTAAGAATCTCTTGTGCATTTGTTGCACTTGAGGGAGCCTTTGTGCATGTGTTGCACTTAGTGATTACCGGAGTGCATGTGTTGCACTAGGTGAAGTTTAAGCAGGAAGGCTTGGTTTGTTACTCTTGGTGTTTGCCAACACCTAGACGGTGTGGAGGCGTTGTGTGCAGTGAGTTTCTCGACGAAGGTTGTCAGAAGCCCCGGCAAGTTGCGAAGGTCGGTGCTCGCCTACCCGGAGCGGGAAAGAGCAACCACTAGTAGAATCGAGGTGGGTGCTCAATTCGTGGAGCCGGTCCAAAGTGGTTTGGGCTAGCCTCAACGTAGATTAGGGGAGACCGGCAAGTCTCCGAACATCACAGTAAAATATTGGTATGTCACTTTGTGTTTGCTTGCAATTCTTATTTATATTGTTGCAATTTACATTCTTAGAATTAAAGTGTTTAATTGTCTTTAGGATTGCATATTCTTGTTAAAGACATAAATAGTCATTGCACTTAGTGAGCCTAGTTAACTTAGGCTTAATTTTGAAAACCTTAGTTTATCGCTTCCGCATTGATTTTTGTTTAGGTTTTGACATATGGATAAATAGACGAGATTTTAACTAATCGTTGAAGAAATTTTTAAAGCCGCCTATTCACCCCCCTCTAGTTGGCATCCTCGATCTTACAGAGCATTTGTGTTATAAGCATATGGCAATCATGAGACTTCATGCTAGTTAAACTCAAATCTTGCATCAAAACAAGTCTCTTCTTATTCGACGAGTATATCATACGGAACTTTCACACCATGCAAGTACTGGCACAATTTAGTTCTCTCAGCCTTGAATAGAGTGTAACAAGTAGGTTTGTAGTATGTTTGGCCTTTGCCGATCTCTTTTAGTGCTAACTCTGGTCTGATGTCCTTATCAACTAAGTAAAGCCGTGCGTTGATACCGTCCTTTGTTTTACCCTTAATGTTCAATAAGAGACCAATCAAACTATCATAGACATTCTTCTCTACATGCATCATGTCGATACAGTGCTAAACTTCTAAGTGCTCTCAATAAGGTAGATCTCAAAATATTGATCTCTTTTCCACATACTCTTCTCACGGGTCCTCGATTTACATCCCTTTCCAAGCGCAACATCTAAGTTCTTAACCATATCATGAATGTTTGTCCCGCTTAAAGGCTTTGGAGCTAAACCATCTTGATCGATTACGTCAAATTATTTCTTCATCTTGCGGTATGGGTGATTCCTCCGAAGGAACCTATGGTGACGCATGTACACGATTTTGCACAAGTGATTCTACCACACACTCTCGGTATCATCTAAGTGGTGACTATAGGCTTTGGCTCCTTTTGTACTCTACCCTGATAAGTTAGCAAGGGCAAGATAATCATTTATGGTGCAGAACAACAAGCAATACAAAGTGAAGTACTTTCATTTATGAGTATCCCATACATGTACCTTAGGAGTCCACAATGTATTCAGATCTTCTACCAATGGTGCTAGATACACATCAATATTATTTCCAGGTTGCTTTAATCCTTGGATGAGTGCGCATGTAAAAATGTATCGCTTTATAGACAACTAAGAAGGAAAGTTGTAAACACGAGAGATTCACAGGCCTAGTGCTTTGTGGTCGCTCATATTGTTGAAAAGGATTCATTCCATCTATGCTCAAACCAAGCCTTATATTCCTCGGATCCGCATGAATTCTTAAAACCTCCTATCGATGTTTCACCTTGGGTGGAATCAGCAGGTGCCTTATTATTCCATCATTCTTATGCTTATCCGAGTGCCACCGGTAATTTTTCTCTTTTGGGTTCGCAAACAAAAGCTTTAAATGGGAAATTATAGACTGATACCACGTCACCTTAATAGAAGATCCTTTCTTCCCCTTAATGCCCTCGTCATCATCATCTAATCTATCTTTGTGTTTGTACCGGGATGCGTTGCACCCTAGACATACAAGCAAGTTTGCGAACTCTTTGGTAGCGGATACAGTCGTTTGGACAGACATGTATTCTTTCTATTTCCATTCCAATGGGAAAAACCTTCTTAGCTTTGTAGGTGGTTGTCGGCAACTCGTTTTCCTCCAAAAGCATGTCCGCTAACTGTCGAGGTTTGTTACCGACAATAATTAAAAGGGGGCTAAGCGCTGGATCGGAAACTCGATGGTAGCACAAGACACGAGAAATTATCTGAGTTCGCTCGCGGTGGAGATAATACCCTAGTCCTGTGCTCTAGAATTATGAGTGGCTAGCTTATTTGCCGATGATGTTGTGTGTTCGCTTTATGTCCCCCCGCCCCTCCCTTTATATAGCAGAGGAGGGCGGTTACAAATAAGAGTCCCACTCGGATACGAGGTGGAGATTGTATCTCTTTCCTTATCCGTTATACACGATAGCGGCTAGGATTACAATTGTATCCTCCCTAAGCAGGGTTGGTTTCCATCTTCGGGGTTTCCTTGCTGCGCATGGCGGCCTTCCTCCTGGGCAATACCCATCTTCATGCAGTCGGCTTGGCCCATCATGGGGTGGTCTCACGGCTTGCCATGCGATACTCGGGCCCATATACTCCACGATTGTCGATGTAAATGCGTTGAAGCGTTGGCCCACACGCATCGCATCTAAATTTAGTAGCCCCAAATCATGTATATGCGAGAACTTAGGCAATGTAAAAACCATTCACTTTCGGATGTGGTATCCATTGGTTTATGTATAATTTTAGAGTTTTTACTCCTTTTCCTTATTGATTTTGAATTCATCCAGTGGTTTGACTCCTTTTGTTTAAGCACTCGCCTCGACTAGTCTAGCCCGAGCGCCGAGAGTCGGCTCATGGCTCTTTTTCCCAGGCACGCGTTTTGGGTGACTAAAGTTCGCCGTTCATGGGGTCAGAGTTTCACAACTCGGAATTAACGCACTCGGATTCATTTGCAATCGTTAAGAAAAAGATGTGCACATGCGCACACTATTAGGTGTAGCCCCCGACTTACTGCTTAGTTGTGGATTAACTAAGTAGCAAGTTAAGAAAACCAACAATTTTATTCATAATGACATAATTGAGTAAAAAGCGACTTAGCTGCTTTATCCTCCATATGTTGCTGACGATCGTGCCATCCTTGCTTGTGGCGCAGGCATAGCTCGTGGGCGGGTTGAAGGTGGTGCTCGGGCACGAGCATAGCTAAATGGTCGCGGTGAAGGTGGCGCCGAGGCGCAGCGTAAGGCTCGTGGCGTCGCCGAGTTGGCGCTTCGAGCACAGCGAGGCTCGTGGCGTGCCGGTTGGCGCTTCGGGCGCAGCATTGGCTCGTGGTCGTGCGAAAGTGGCGCCGGGCGCAGCGCGGCTCGCGGTCGTGCGCAGTGGCGCAGTGGCGCAGCGCTATTCGTGGCCGTCGCGGCAAGGTGGCGCTGGCGCAGCGAGGCTCGTGGGTCGTGCCGCGGGTGTGGCGCTCGGCGCGGCATAGGCTCGTGGCATGCGAAAAGGTGGCGCTGGGCGCCGGGCGAGGCTCGTGGCCGTCAAGGTGTGGCGCTAGCGCCGGCGAGGCTCGTGGCTATGCCGAAGGTGGCGCTGGGCGCCGGGCGTAAAGGTCGTGGCGTGCCGAAGCGTGTGGCGCTTGGCGCCGGGCGAGGCTCGTGGTCGCCGGCGGTGGCGCCGGGGCCGGCGCCAGGTTTCGTGGTAACGCCGGCGGTGGCGCTGGCGCCGGGCGTAGGCTTGTGGCCGTGTTGAAGCGTGTGGCGCCGGGGCGCCGGTAGTTCGTGGCTGTTAAGGTGGCGCTTCGGCGCCGGGCGAGGCTCGTGGTCGTCGCCGGCGTGTGGCGCTGGCGCAGCGCTAAACTTCGCGGGTCGTGCCGGTTGTGGCGCCGGGCGCCCGGCCTAGGCGTCGTAACCGTCGCGGTGGCGCTTCGGCGCTAGCATAGGCTCGTGGTGCGTCTGCGAAAGGTGGCGCGGCGCCGGGCGAGGCTTGTGGTCGCGTCGAAGGTGTGGCGCCGGGCGCGGCAGAGGTTTCGTGGTCGTTGCGGCGGTGGCGCTGGCGCCGGGCGAGGCTTCGTGGCGTGTGCCGGTGGCGCTTCGCGCGGCGCCATTAGGCTCGTGGTCAGCGAAGGTGGCGCTGGGCGCCGACGAGGTTTCGTGGGCCGTCAGCCGGTGTGGCGCTGGCGCCAGCGTTGTTTCGTCAGTCGCGTGCGAAGGTGTGGCGCTGTGGCGCCGCCTAAGCTTCGTGGTCGCGCCGGCGGTGGTGCTCGAGGCGCAGCATAGGCTCGTGGTCGTCTTGAAAGGTGGCTGGCGCGAGGTCGTGTCGCGGTCGAAAGGTGGCGCCTGGCGCCGGGCGAGGCTTGTGGCCGTCGAAGGTGTGGCGCCGGCACCGCCAGAGGCTCGTGGTCGTGCCGGGCGTGGCGCTTCGAAGCCGGGCGAGGCTCGTGGCCGTCTTAAGGGTGGCGCCTGGCGCCGACCCAGGCTCGTGGTCTTGAAAGAGTGGCGCTTCGGCCGCGCCGGGCATAGGCTCGTGGCTGCGGCCGGCGGTGGCGCTGGCGGGCGTAGGCTTGTGGTCGCTTGAAGGTGTGGCGCCGGCGCGGCAGAGGCTCGTGGGTGCCGTCAAGGTGGCGCCGGCGCCGGGCGAGGCTCGTGGTCGCGCCAAAGTTGGTGCTCGGCGCAGCGAGGCTCGTGGTCGCGCTAAAGGTGTGGTGCTCGGGCACCAAAGATAGGCTCGCGGCCGTGCCGGTGGCGCTGGGCGCGGGCGATGCTCGTGGTCGTGCGAAGGTGTGGCGCTGGCGCCGGGCGAGGCTCGTGGCCGCATCGAAAGGTGGCGCCGAAGGCGCGGCGCTGGTGGTCCGCTAATGCGAACATCTCCTTACCGTAGTCACGACCCGAACATCTTTTGATCTGTTGGCATCATTGACTCCTTTGTGAAAAGCCGCTATGACGACCGCATCCGAAATGTCCCTTCGCAAGATGATTGCAGTACCTTCTAGTCGCCAGACTACAAACCATGTGCGGCCGCCGGACTTCTAGTCGCCATGCATGCGCGGGTCTTCAGGTCGCCGAAAGTACAGGATCCGCCGTAGGAAACAATGACGCAAGTAGAAACTCTGATCTTCCACTTCGCACATGTTTCTAGACTTCTAGTCGATGCTCCTTCCTGCATATACAAGAACAAAAGCGCAAAGCCAACAAATTATCTAGTCACGGCCATTATGCACGCAGTTCAACACGGAGGAAAATATCGATCTCGCTTATTTGTTTTCATGGCCACCGCCATCGCGCGCTTTTTCGTGTCAGGCCGGTTTTCAACTCGCAATTCATGACCCGCACCGGAGATCCTCTCAACCATCATCTTGCATTGAGGGCACCGCTTCCACCGCGATCGGCCGCTAAGCTTCTTCATGAGCGCTGCATCCGCCCGCGGCGCGTCGTGCTGTCGCTGTCGTCGGCGCTTCCACTCCAGCCGCACGAAGCGCATGAAGGTGGCTGCACCGACGCACGCGCCATGGTTGGCTTGTTCGCCGCTGGTCTCGAGCATGATCCTCGCACCAGGTTCGGCAAGACGCACGGTTCGGTGGAACTGCCAGCGCCCGCGAGGCGCATGCCCCGCCATCGAACGCGACAAAGTCGATGGTTTTTGCATCCTCCGTGGAAGACGCCGCTTCCGCCTTCGTGACGCCGGGTCAGGCACGGATGGGCAGGTCGCCGATCCTCGCTCGATTACGTGGGTCATGCATGCCCCACAAAACCTAATGGGCGCGATGGTCATGACTTCGTTGAAGATCACCATCAAGCTTGCCGAGATTGATCTTAGCGCCTCGCCCGGGCGCGCCAACCGCCGAGGTTTGTTACCGACAATAATTAAAAGGGGCTAAGTGCTGGATCGGAAACTCGATGGTAGCACAAGACACGAGAAATTATACAGGTTCGGACTCTCGCGGTGGAGATAATACCCTAGTCCTCAGGTTTCTAGAATTATGAGTGGCTAGCTTATTTGCCGATGATGTTGTGTGTTCGCTTATGTCCCCCGCCTCCCTTTATATAGCAGCAGGAGGGGTTACAAATAAGAGTCCCACTTGATACGAGGTGGAGATTGTATCTCTTTCCTTATCCGTTATACACGATAGTGGCTAGGATTACAATTGTATCCTCCCTAAGGTGGTTGGTTTCCATCTTGGTTTCCTTCTTTGCGATGGCGGCTCCCGCCTCCGGCAATACCCATCTTCATGCAATGGCTTGGCCCATCATCCTGGTGGTCCTCACGGCCATATGCATACCCTGAGCCCATATACTCACACTAACAGATCTAATAAAGGTTGAAACTCTTGTAGGATCAACCATTGCTTGCCTTTAATTTCAACAGTTTCAGCATGATGACAACCTTGCATATTTTGACTTGCAGCTCGGGAACAAAGGTTTCTCTAAGTCATCCATCAAGTCTTGGAATTTTACATACTCCTTCTCATCATGGTCCCTTCGCATCCAAAGAGCATCTAATCTGGATTGTTATCGTGAAACCTATCCTTATCAAAAGCACAGTCAATATCATCCAAAGTATCGTTAACTTCGTTGATGATGTTAATACTACTTGCTCCCTACATAATCTACTCTTCACCGTGGCTAGTCCAACATGTATACCCTCTTTTGAAACACCGTAGAATCAAGTGTGCTTCGATATGCACTGGGTTTCAAAATATTTTCAGATTCTTGTAGTCAAATGCATGGACAAGACATAAATTCCACCTCCTTGTTTAACATATCTTTTCTTTGCAGTTCTTCTAAAAGTGGAGATGCTATTAATGTACTCGACGCTCGTATAGTTCTAAGTGTACATCCAATTTTGGTCTATCTACGCTATGTATATAACAATAGGTGTTAAATAATAAATTATATACTAGAGTGCACATGCACACATATGATACATATAAGCTACATTTAGACTTGCCAATTAACTTATATAGCTCCTACATCACAAAGAATTAATGGATATATAAATATGTGTAAGCTACATTTAAACTCAAGATCTTAAATTCTCTTTACATAGCTAGCTACATCTTGAGTATAATGCAATTAGAACCAATTACTACTTTAGATCAAAACTAACAAATGAATCTACACCAAGATATATCAAAAACATCTTTAATTCTCTTTAATTCCTTTTTACCAAGCTAAATGTATATACCTTAAATATAATGATATTACAACTAATTATTAGCCTAGATCACCTTCTTTTAAGTAACTATCTACATATTGAGTATAATACAATTAGAACCAATTACTACTTTACATCACAGAGAACAAATAGATCAACACCAAGCTAGATTTAGAAACCATCTTCATTTCCTCTTTACCAAGCTAGATCTTAAATATTATGCAAATTTGAACCAATTACTAACCTTAGATAACCTAGAGCGTAAGGCTCTACAATCACACCTCCAAATCTAGGGTCTTTTTCCATCGACGCTCTCAATCGTAGCTATCTCAAAAATAACTCGAAACCCTAAAAATATAGAGGATGTCGATGCTCTCTATTCTTATTTACTAGAAATGGAACATCACAAATGGTTTTTGGCTAAAACTGTTTGTATCCCTCATCACAGACTGTGATGTGCCCAAGACTCATTGCAAATGGTTTTCATAAAAAAATAATTAGTGATGAGGTGTCTAATATAACTCCTTTTATAATAGTATACAGCTCACCCTGTCACCTCACCATACCTCTCTTTTTCATGCCCACCTCCACCGTTTCTTAAACTTGAACTTGTGGTTTCTTAAAAATAGATTAAATTTGAGGTTTCTTAAATTTGCTCTGTCTCATTTCATCCAATGGTGGGACCCACTTATTAGTCGACTAACAAGTAGAGCTACATGTCAACCTCATTTATGGAATTGGGCCCACTTGTCGCCTCTCATTTCTTCCCTCTCTCCTTCAATTACTTTCACTCCCATCTTCTCCCACAACAACTACACTACAGGTTGCTCCCATCTCCTCCCCACATCTCACCACCTCACTTTGGTGACTTGCATCCCTCCACCACCTTCGCTACCTACATCCTCACCTTTGAGCCAATGTAACCCCTGATCTAACCAATCCTAGGCGATGCTAACTTAGATCTGATCAAGTCTGATATGTTTGGCATGCCTATGCTTCAGTGCACGGTGATGGTAGGTGGTGTGGTAGCCACGGTGGGCAATGTGGTGACCACATCAGGCAATGTGATGACCATTGGATCAAAAGCTTTTGACTTGAACTTGTGGTTTCTTAAAAATAGATTAAATTTGAGATTTTGCGTTACCTCAGCCGTGGAACTAGATTTTTGTGTACGTAGTTCTCCACATCCCGTTCCTTGATGCAAACAATCTTAGTGCACTAGACGTGAAGAACAGAACAATATCACGATCAGAAAATCCATCCCACAGACTACGACGCGTGCACTCCATCGTTTCGCCATTTTGCCGCTAAGCTCAAAGACACCACACACCACCGGCCAAGATCCGCACGTGGGGCCCGCCAGATCTACTTGTTTTAGGTAGTGTTTGGTTCGTGGTCAAGGACTGGATGGGATAGGGTGATCCCAGTTTTTGGTGGATGACCGGTGTTTGGATGAAGGGATGGAGTGGACGAGTCGATCTAGGCCAGCAGCATATTCCTTCGAGATGCTGGATCAGTCGATCCGATCTTTTTGGCCGGACGAGCGTGTCCCGTGCGTCCTCTCGGCAGCCCATGACCTTCGCCCCCGATGAATCCATCCATTCTTCGCAGCCCGAGTTCCCGTAAGGCCCTTCCTAAGCAACCAAAATCCTCGTCTCGCAGCCTCTTTGTCAGCCTCCCGCCTCTCCCTCCTCGCCTCCGCAGCCTTTCTCCATCGACGAGGGCAGTCACGGCAACCAAGGCAAGGAGCCGAGGAGGGCACGGCGACAGGCCAAGGAGGGCACGCACCACAAGGCCGAGGATTTGACGGTGAGAAGGTCACGCCCAACTTAAGAGGGCACGACGGCAATGATCTGCAACATTTCTCCCAAGATTCTACTCAGATTTCCCCCGCCCCTAAATCGGAAGGTATAAACCCTAATCTTTGGTGTTCATTTTCTCACCACTCGAGAAATATGTCACCATTTTTCTGGTCACCCGAGTTGGGTTGTACTAGTATTTGTCACTGGTGTAGATCAAGGAGGGATAAGCCAGGTTGCTACTATGGGAGAGTTTATGCAGAGGAAGGAGCAAAGAATCGCAATGGGAAGAAGCAGTGGCACCCATGGAAGCCGTCAGTAGTGCTCTCGTGTGAGGGAATTGGTGGTCAATAATGGGGAATTCCTATTGGTATAGATGTTGTAGGAATTGAAGCTAAAGTTGGAAGTTTTTGATTCTGGGATTTGCAAAGACTCGATTTTTAGGACGCTTAGGATTGTTTAGAGTGAATTTTAGTCTGTTTCTGGTGTTTTGTAGATTGCTTGGAGGGTTAGTGTGAAATATTATTAGTTTTTCATTCAGAGCTTGGTAGTGATTATGGGTTCTTAGTTAGTGCTATAGGGCTGCTTGAATTGATGCTTAGGTTCATTTAGAGCTAGCTTTTTAACTGCCTCATGAGTTCAGTAGATTGGATTTGTCATATGTTGATATTTGTGTTGTGTTACAGCCTGTAGGGATCAGCACTAGCAGTTGTTGACATATGGTCTATGGAATCTTCTCTTTATAAGGATGTAGAAAATTGAAATTTTCAGCAAACATATTAAAAGTCCTTAAAATTGTGTCTTGCACAACCGTTTTGGCAGTACATTTGGTTGTTTAGGTAGGTTTTCTTCTCTAAGTCAGAAGTAGGCCTTGCTATCATGGTCAAATTTGCTTGTTGAGAATGGTGAAAATCCGTTAAGATACTAGTGATAGTTATGGTGGATAAAACTTGGTTGCAAGAGAAGTTTGCCTTAAGTCAATTATACAAATATTAGAGTCAAGTATTCACTATTCAGTATGGTGGTTTCCTAGGCACTCCAAAGTCCAAACACGTAAAGTGTAAGGGGCTGACATGAAGAGAAATTGTAAGTATTGGCAATACCAAATTCAAGGAAACCTTTGTGTCAATGCTCTCACAAATGTAAAATTTTAGTAGCTGTTTCTCTTATGCAATGATCCAATGCTCAAGGCTATGGTTTATCTGCTGATACTAATTATTGCAATCGAGGTAATGTTGGCACTACATTTCCTTTTTATGGTAATGCAGAATAGTTCTTGATATGTATTGCTGCTTCATACTGATACTAAAAATTTATGGATTACAGAGTCCTCACCTTACTATCAGTGTCCCTCAGTTTTCCATTGGTCAAAGTAAAAGCTGTCATTTATGGTTGAAGAACCAACCTGTTAGCAAAATACTTTGCAATCTGCAGCACCTTGAGGTACGTCCATATTTTTTCTGGTTCAGTTTTGTGATGTGAAGAGTTCTGTTTTGTATGTGATTTTGCTATCTAAGCTAGTAGAAATCATTGTGTTCTACACAGAAATCATGAAATTAGAAAAGTTTAAATGAACATGGAATATTTCTCTTTATATGTGATTCGGATGAGATTGGAAAGGTTTAAATGAACATTGAAAATTTGAAGCTATTAATTTATGTCGACGGCTTCATCAAATGGCGGACTAAGAGACAACTAGAGGCATTGCGGATGAAGCTATCATGTCCTCGGCGGAGATCCCGCAAATGTGTTCACCTCCCATACACCCAAGAATCCATCCCGAGTGTTCATGAAGTGTTCAATATGTCGGTAAGTTTTGAAGTTATTCATTTTTCATATTCCTTGACTTTCACCTTCCGCTCCATTCTTTTGTTCAAGGGCATAGCATGTCAGATAAGGCAGAGGGCTGATAAAGCCAGCCATATTGTTGAAAATCTTGCAATGTAAATTGCTGCATTCCAAGAAGATTTGTCGCCTATGATGATGGCTCACGGTCAATAACATTTCATCCTGCTGCAAGTCGAGGATGCACATCCGTCGCTTCGATGACAACAAGAGTATTAAAAAGCTAGAAGAAAGGATGAAAAGAGTAGAGGACATGCTAAAGAAATTAGTTAATATAGCTATCTTTGCAATGTTGCTCCTTTTATATGATGTACTAGGTAAGTAGCAGTTATTACTGGCCTAGGATTTAATTTTCTGGGGTTAATCTGTTGTCCTTTATGGGGTTCTTGAGTTAATTTTTTATCATTAGCTTTTTATGGATCCAACCGTTCATGTTCAAAATGTTGGTACCAATCTGGAAAGCTCTATGTGCATTCACAAGCTCTAATAGTATGAGCCTTTCTGTAGTTCATCGACCAAACGATTTGCTTATATATGTTGAACAAGATTGGTGCTGTGGAGTCCAAAAGGAGATGTGGTATACTGAAGACTTTGCCGACAACAGACTGTTTTCTTACAAATAATAAATGACTGAAGTTAAATTATAAAGTGAGAGAATGTTGTAATGGAGGGGCTCTGATTCTTGGATGAAGCTGGAATTTTCATTTTCCTTTTTGGTTTAGCTGCAGAAATTTAGTAATACACTTGTAGGTTTGGCCATGTGTATTTCTGTGGTCTGAAGATTCATAATAGAATGTACTGTACTGGTTTTCAGGTTCCTACTTGAGAATTCATGTTCTGTACATTGTAAACTCATTGGAGGGTACTTCTGCTTATTCTTAAGCCTGGCCACTTGCACGCGATCGGATCTGTTCTACTGATTATCTTTTCCTTAGACCATGATGTGAAATTAAACTAGGAATCATGTACCTTGTGCAGAAGCTGACAAACCACACGGCCGGGCGTGCTTCTGCATTAACCTAAGAATGCGAAATTTTTTTAGTCACAAATGTCCTGAGTTTCTTATTCTTTCTTGTTCTTGGTAACGACTTCCTTGTCTACTTCTAACTGTTTACTTGCTTCAGTGACAGCACCTAGTTGGTCATACAGCCAAATATACCTTTCATCTCATCCATCTTCATCCATCCAACCAAAAAAAAAAACTGGCTCATCCCATCCATCCAACCAAACAAAAAACTGGCTCATCCCATCCATCCAACCAAACAGCTACTTGGATGACTCCATCCCATCCAGACCTGGATAGCCATATCCCATCCAACCTCGTCCTCCAATCAAACGCACCTTCGTCGCAATCCCACCTCGGCATCCCTCCTTGACACGTAAAATCCTGCCCACGGCACGGTCGCACGACCCACCCAAGACCCAACAACCGAACGACGGCACACGAAAAGTCGCGTACGTGGGCGGACCCGTTCCACCCCAGGAAAATGGAAAAAATTTCCGTGCGTATGAAGGAAAAACGACCGGCGGGGCACGCGCGTGCGTCGCCCAGCGGTCCAGCCTCACAGGTCCGTCTCTGCAGTCTGATCCAGCGAGAGAGCAAGAGAACACCAGCCCGCAGCTTTCTTTGTGTTATTATCTGCAAGTACAACATGGAATTAGTCGTGAAGTTTCCTTCTGCAGCTAGATCATTCGCCGATTCGCGCGCGTTGAAGCATCACCTTCAAAGCTAGCTCCGGATGGAAGCAATCCGTTCGTAATCGTCGCGCACGGACGGTCCTGTGGGACAAGCAAATGTAGAACACGTGCCGGTCGCAGGAGGGAAACAATGTCATCCCATATAGCGTGACGGCGTCCTACGACAACCTTGAATTAGTTTAGACAAGTAGCGTTGCACGCCGAGCATTGAATAGTACGTCGAGTTTTGGGATATATATATTTAAGATCTGTGCAGCTTTGAGTGGGTTGTGAATGAAAAACTTCCGAATCTTATCGGGCAAACCCATTAACACACCAAATATTACCGATCTGGTTTTCAAAATGGTGGACAAGATCCCAAGCCAGCAAAAACCCATGTATTTTCCTGACCGCATACCAGATTTGGCCACGCGGTCAGAGAACCGTGATGGATTGGGAGTTCGAGGATCATCGCCTCATTGGGCCGAACCTAGAGTTGTTCGCTAGATAAGTATTCCTTGATACTCCATTTGATTTAGGCATCAAATTATGCAAATTTGCGCAGTCATGTACTAGTAATTCATCGATGTCCTTCCATGTAGGATTACTTCTCACCACCGCTTAATTCGCTGGATGCCGCAAGCCTAGTCATGAGTTCTCCGATGGTTCGATATGCAACTCTGCGCCATTCCTATGGTAACCACGCTATGTTCGTGATGGCCGGTGACCGACGAGAATCACGCAGCCAACAAACAGTAAGACTCAAGATAGGAAGATACGGGAGATGAATGCATCCCAGCACCCAAATCCAATTTATAGTTGATTGATTTTTCTCTATTGGTCTGGAATAATTTTTCATCCCTTGGAATTAGCCCCAAGCCGTTCGATTCCAGGCTTCTCCTGTAATGATCTCCTAATCTTACCATGGAACTGCTAGCGTGACCTCACAACCGATCGCCATGTTTGGGCTTTGATGAATCAACACTACTCGCCGTCGCTACAGGAGATGATAGCATGATAGCATCCTAACAGGCATGGATGGAGGATGGAGAAGGTTTTGGTATGAGTAATTAGTATAACCGTGCAACCTTCCCAACCAATGCACAGAAATCTAACTACGATTTACTGGATTTCATATTTATGGGAAGTCGGCAGAGAACATCCCTTGTAGGAATTGCCCGTCCATATGGATGCCGATGACGAAACATTTAATAATCTACTTATCATAGAGGAGTGTACCAATTTTACTGGTAAGTATAGATACTTGCCATTCCTATTCGATCCTTGTGTTCAATTTACCCATGATTGGAAAATTGATGAATTCATCATTACTTCTATGATGATTTTGCCATTTTATTGGTCCCTTTCGCCAAATTCAATCAATGCAACTTATCTCACCGTCAATACGGTTCGCGATGTCTAGCGAGTGTTAACCTCAGCACATAACTACTCAACATAGCTGTGCAAAGCACACATCGATTTTCAATAAAAAATTTGGCTTTAACAAATTTACATACTACATACTTTAACTGTCCTGAAATATACATACTACTGTTTGCAAAAAAAAAGTACATGCCGCATACTTGTACTGTCTTAGCTGCCATCCAGTCAATGTCAAGCATTGAACAAACATGTCTGTGGCATGCGTCATCGTCGTCTACAAGGTATATGATTGTATTTTAAATCATACTACATTTTTTTAATATACTTCATACCATCTTTTGGTGTGACATACTCCATTATTTCTAGCTTCTAAACTTCATTTTGTAACCCTCGAGGATCACCTTAATCCATTCATGTTTGGGTTTTTGAGAAAAAAAGTTAATGGTGGTGGCAGAGTATTTAGGAAAAAAATTAACGGCGACATTGCCGCATGATGGCAGACCCAGCTCCATGCAGGCAACAAAGCTACGCCTAGCTACTAAGGCCAAGATTGCCACCGCATCTAGGCTTACATGGTGGACGCCCTTACTAGCATCCGTGAATGTTTTTATGGAATATTTTTATGCTAATGTAGTATGCCTTAGATGTACATACGTGTCATCAGTATTTGAAACCGCTTGTCATGTATATATCGAGTTTATACGCCACTCTTGTTTTTCAAATAATAGGTACATACCTCTTTTGTGTAACTATTAATTTTATGAACAACGAGTACGAAGAGAATTTACCTGGAACCTATGTCAGTTTTATGTAATTTACATGTGAAGAATGGATGCATACTAGCAACATAATTACGCATGTATGTGATTAATATTACTTCCTATTAAAATATTCAAAGTAGACATGCAAATATGCTTCTTTCTTCTCTCCTGGATTCCTCTTTGGCATGCCTGTGATTATTAGCAGTAAGTATAGCCCATTTTGAATTGAACATATACTCCCTCCTTAATTCAAGGAACATGTATATACCTTATGAATTAGAAAAGCTCCTAAAATAGTAGTATAATCCCTTGATCCAAAATATGATGATATACTCTGTGCACATACTCCCATTCATAAAACAGGTGCAGATACCCATTCATAAAACAAGTACAGATACTCCCATTCACAGAAATTGCAGATACTCCCTACGTATATATATACTAGGTATACTCCGGATGTCCATATACTCCCTTTGCATCCATAGAAATATGTATAGGGTACATGTGTTATGAGAAAGAGATGCCGCATACTCCCTACTGCTCGATTTGTTAGCCACGTCAATCGCACGTGCGTTCGGCCCAGAGAATCATGCAGTTTGTTATGCTAATTAGTTATTTTACTAATTATTTAATTGAACCAATCGGTTAGTTAGCCAAGAAATGGATATCCAGAGGATCCACAAACCCGATCAGATTAGGAGTGTCTCGAGAATGTTGAACGGAAGATACAATGGGAGTAACTACACTGAGTAAAAAGAGTTTTTTATATATATATATATATATATATATATATATATATATATATATATATATATATATATATATATATATATATATATATATATATATCTCCTAGAGTTCATAGTCAACATTTTTAGATTTAACCATCAATTTATATTAAAAATATATATATTGGCCACACTTAAATAGGCATTATATGTGTTTCATCTTGAAATATACATTCAATATGATATATAATTTATGTGATTTGCAGCAAAATATT